>JAIGNY010001420.1:0-52500 GCA_020152595.1 Chiridota heheva | reverse complement strand
AGCCGCTTGCTATTAAGGCATTTATGTAGTCTGTGGTGGCATTGTTGAAAACGGTTGCATCGTGTGAGAGTTCTGAAAGGCGTTTGTTGGCGGCTGCTGGGATGTTGCGGATTATTGTGGCAGGGTGGTCTGACTGGGTGTTTATGAAAACCGGTTGGTCGTTGGGTTTCCTGTACGGATAGAAAGTTCTGGATGTAAGGTTTAGCGTGACATTTAGGTACTTGACGATCTTTAGGTTAGTTTGAATTGTAATTTTGAGGCCGAGGCGTCTGCCTGTGGCCCTGGTGTTGATTTTAAGATAGCCAGTCCGTCGTCTCTGTACAGGCCGAGGTCATTCATGGGGAACTTCCTGCTGATGATGTGAAGGGTGCATAGGCCTACCAATTTGCAAATCTCGGCTCCGTCTGAGCTTCCCATAGTTACATCGAATGCCTTGGGGCTCTGAGAAATCTTCACTGATCCAACTGTAAAGTCTAAATTGTTAAGTTATTCGAATCCTTTATTTGTTGTTTGTGCCTGTGCAAGTAGCTGTTACCTAATTTCAATTCTTCATCCATTGCATTGATGTTTCGTACTTTCCAAATAATTTCATGATTTTAATTTTTCCTCCTTACAGGTCAATTGAATCACAACAATCTACAAAAGAAAACCCACTATGCTCCAGAGTGTGGGGCAGATCTACCTCCATCCATTTCAGGCTTTTGGTTAAATCATACATGGCACAATGTACTCTGCAATCCGATCTCCACCAATCAGCTGAAAGATCTCAAGTCATGTTTATTCAATAGAAACTTAATCCTCTCTGGAGATTCAACTACTCGTCAGTGGTTTGCCATGATCACGGATATTCTTGGAAAAGGGGAACCCCAGGACCATCAAGTTAAGTTCACTCTATCAAGGATTGATCCTGTGGACAAGATCAATGTTTCATTCTATTTCCATCCTCTCTCCATGCACCCATTTCAGATTTTTGTAAATGTTTCAGAAACACAATTTGAAGTAGATATTCTGTACAGAATTACAGAGTATGATTGCAATAGGACAATAATAGTTTTGAGTCCATGGGCTCATTTTATTGTATGGCCATGGACCTCTTTCGTGGAATATGTTGAAAATATTCGTGAGGCAATTTTAAGAGCAAGAGATATATGTCCAATGTTACCAATAGTAATTAAAAGCCCGCATCCTGTCAATAAACAAACATCAATGATTGGAAGGGATTGGATATTTACTGAAATTATGAGGCTGTTCCGATCAAAACTTAAAGATCTTGGGGTAATTTTTATTGACATTTGGGACATGACACTAAGCTCTTTGGAACCAATACAACTGCACATGCCCAAAGAGGTCATACGAGCAGAGATACAGCTTTTGATGTCATATATCTGTTAATTTCTGTCATGGTTGATAGAGTGGCCCTTTCGGTCATTTGGTTTTTTTAGAAGGAATGTTACTCTGCTGTATTGCCTTCTGATATCACCACTCATATCCCTTTCACTCAAGTGAATCTGCTATGAGCCTTGTCAAGGAGTTTTATAGAACTTTTCAAACTGAGTTTAGGCAAAAGTAATTTCTCCGTACCTCAACCAATCAACTGCTGGGTGAATTTTCCCTTTCTTAGCCAACCAATCAGCTGCAGGTGATGGAGGTGCGTTCGTAGTGCCATCATAAGAAACACATGTATGATTAGCATTTAAAAGTTTACACTTGTTCCCATACAATGCATGAATTGTGCAGATATATAGGCAAAATCCCCAGTATTTGATTGTTTGATGAGAGTCCCCCAGTATACCACTGGTTCGTTATGGAAACATTAAGTTCGACCATGTGACATTATTTAAATTAGTTTACCAATTCAGATTTGAAAAGGTGTATAGAATGAAATAAGTCTTTGAATTCTGCCAACAGCCATTCCAATATCACTTGTTCGGTTGCTAGCTACAATTTTAGACAATACTCGTTGGGACATTTCCTGAAAATTGTTGTACTGCTTTTATGAATATACTTTTCTATTCTTTGTTATTCAACATTCATACGTCATCAATAATGGCAATTTTCTCAGTGGTTCTTTGATCCATATTTTCTCATTGTTACTTAGCATTTTTTTTATTTGAATTACATTTGCATACTTACCTTGACGTCCTCAGTGTCACCTACCCTATCTTCACCCTACCCACCTTCCCTCACTCCATTCAATGATGAACAATGTCAATGTTTTTTGTTTTTTTCACAGTATGTTAAAACACAAACAAAACATGGAAAGAGGGGAGAGGGTGGGGAGTTCAAAATTGAGGAAGGAAATAATCAAGTATTACAACACTAAATATTTCGTCCATTGTGACGCTGAATTGTTCCAACAGTTTTGTCGAAGATTGTAGAGAATCCTAAGCTCAGGGTACTGGAATACACTCCTTACTTAAATTTATTTACATATATTTCTTTCACACTTACGGAAGTTTTAGTTGGATCTGGACAGGTACAGTTTCAATTTTCACAAGAGGTTTGCTATTTTGTCATTTAAGATGTGATTATAACAAGAAGACCTTTCTAATGAATATCAACAAGCATGAACTTGTGTCTCAGTTGTTTTTTAAAACACAAGCTATACAGTTGTTACTGGGTATTGTCGGAAACTTTTAACACAAACCAATAAGATGTCATCAACGATCGGTGACTTAATACTAAGTAGTTGCAACTAACCACCACCTCTTCTACATAGTTCTTACTTGGGTTTTACTACCAACAAACCACACAATATTTCATTCGATGACACTTTTGCAGCATTGAGTTTAGCGCTCTATAGCTCTTAAGATTTCCATGATTGAAGACTGGTTTCAAACCACATATTTTACACCATTTGCTGATTTGATGTTAATCAAGAAGGCACAGTTAGGAGGTGCAGTGGTTAAGGAATCATGCTCGTATGCCAAAGGCACCAGATTAATCTCCCATCGCGGCAAGCACTACATTGTGTCCTCGAGCAAGACACTTTACCTGCTCCCCTCCATTTAGCTGTAAAATAAGTACCAGCACTACTGCGGAGTTGGAGAGTCATGTGCTCTCATCTGCTTGCACCAAGGAAACCAGAGATCAGCAGGGTTGCACCTTCATGTCTCTAATATGGATCGAACAAACTTTTGATGGTTACAGAATACTTAATCGGTACAACTGACAACCAGAAAAAATATATTTATGCATTATGTTACTCAAATACCACACTTTAAGGAGGGAATGATTTCGTCTAGTTGATGTAACGTTGTTTCTTCTTAGCACAACTTAAAAACACCAACATTTTGATTAAAGTCAGAGGTTGCATTATTCTATCACATCTACGCTTGTTAGAAAGAATGAATTGCTTGTAATTCCATTTCATCACGATATATTCTCTTCATCCATGATGGTGTTAGCACACTCCATGTACTATAAAGCATGTGACTGTTGTTCTGCTTAACATCTGACCTGTCATCGCACAATGTCCAATTTCCCATCTGATTTGGCATCTGATGATGTACCTTTTCTCATCTGATTTGGCGTATGATGATGTTCCTTTTCCCATCTGACTTGGCATCTGATGATGTTCTTTTTCCCATCTGACTTGGCATCTGATGATCTTCCTTTCCCATCTGACTTGGCATCTGATGATCTTCCTTTCCCATCTGACTTGGCATCTGATGATGTTCCTTTTCCCATCTGACTTCGCATCTGATGATGTTCCTTTTCCCATCTAACTTGGCATCTGATGATGTTCCTTTCCCATCTGACTTGACATCTGATGATGTTCATTTTCCCATCTGACTTGGCATCTGATGATGTTCCTTTCCCATCTGACTTGGCATCTGATGATGTTCATTTTCCGATTTGTCCTTGCACCTCAAGATGAACCATTTCTCATTTGAAGTGATAACTCAAGCATAATGGACAATCTGCTCCAGCTTTTTCTTCATGTCTTCTAAATTTAGTTGCTCCCATGTCAAAAGAGACATTCTAAGCTGATCTTCCTGAAATAAAAATACATACGCCGTCATAAGAGATTTGATATGTTTATGGGTAAGGACAATTATACAAACACTAGCTAGCTAATTTTTAGACCTAACAAATAAGCTTGTATATGTAAAGTTCCTTGCTTAACTTCCCAGTACGTTTTCATTGATGAATTAGGATGAGGTTGCAATCGTAACCACACTATCTGTGTATGCTGTTCTGGAGAGTCTCTAAGCTTCAGTCGTTGTTGCAATCCTTTTTAATCACCATGGCAATTTCGTGACAGAACTTTGGCTGACACCTGTGGTATTGGCAATAAATAAAGAGGATTGCATCAAAGATATCGTTGGATTAAATAGTGCAGGCGAAACACTTATCAAAGCTGGCATAGGCATATTAATCGGGGACATGTACACACCACTTTTTTGGAAGATGACAAAGTGTTCCTTCACTAAACTGCTAGACAAAAAATGCCCTTTAATTATTGAAAATCATCATTTTACAAAATGTTCGTGGAAATTAATTTTAACAACAGCCAATTGAAAGCTCCCATCTACTTTTCTAAAATAATTGCAATTGCAGCTAGGTGTAACAAGCTCACCCTCCTAAACGGCTGTGCCATCTCCCTCAGAAACTTCTTGCTGACTTGCACTGCCTCATCTGTCGATAAATTCAAAACGCTCTCCTTCATGTGTTCCTAAATCCAGCGAGGTAGCTTGCTCCTCTTATCAATTCTGGAAAACCTCTGAGAAAAAAAGAACAAAAAACATCCAATGAAAGTCATGCAAAATTACCATTAAAGAGTAACAGATGGATGAAGACACATTTCTAACAATTTAAACAGGCCATGAAATGTATATGTGTATTTGTCAAGTCAGATCCAACACTCATGTACTGATTTGACCAGGCCTTTGCACCAGATGAAAATAGCAATTTTAGTTTTTGAGTAATGGCTGATCAAAGTTTGACCAATACCAAATTTACGATAAATGTGTAATGTCTACAGCTCAAAATCTTTATGTAACTCTTTAGATTTCTTTCCTAAATCTCAGTTACTGATAATGATGGGAAAGCCTATTCCTGCAAGAATTTGATATGGGGGTATGGTAAACACCGATTTTAACAAAATATTTAACTTCTTTCATGATTTTTCATATTTTTTAAAGCAATTTAGCTAAATTTCCCATATACCTGCAGCCTTTTGTCCATATACCTAGAAGTAGTACTCATCCTTTAACGATATAAATGGATAAATAATAACTGCTTTGATGATGCAGTGTGTGGATGCTGTTCTTTTTTCAACCCTTCAATGGTAAAGTTATTGGTCAAGCTGGTTCGTAGTATACAAAAGAATAAAATGGTGAAGAACATAACTAAAAATCTTTTTCCATGAAGAAAATACTAAAGTGTAAAGATTTATCCAACTTGCATCAAAATGACTGAAACCAGAGTAGTAATGACATCACAACCTCACACAGCCTTTTATGAGATTTTCTGACTAACAACTATTGGATATGGCAGAACAGTTTTAAGATAAGTAAATGCGGTTTACTAACAACAATTTTTTTAAATGTTTCGAATGTGAGGGTATGGACACCACTCTCCTGCAGTATAATTCCAATAAATTCATACAAAAAATATGAAATATTACATCAAACAGTATAAATTTGATGAAGACATAAACCTGTACAAACGAACAAAAAATTGCTTGACTTTCTCTAAAACTAAACTTATGTTATTTAGATATGTTATACAATTGTAGACACCAACTCACTTTATCTGCAAAGATCATTATGCCATAGTCTGTCTTGCCTCTGAGAGCTCTCCCCACACACTGAAATAGAAAATCAAAGTCGTGTACGCATGTCAAATAGCACTTTCATGAGAAGTATGTATGCTTCTGGCTCTTTAAATTCAGATCCTCAGGATTAAAAGCGCCATTAGAGCAAGCAAACTGTGAGCTCTCGGTTGAAAAGTAAGGGTCATCGATTTTTGCTAAGTTCTGGTTGTTTTCCATCCATACTTAGGCAGTTAGGAACGCAATTATTTCTCCTCTTATCAAAAGTCCACCTCAAACCGGACTTTTTGAAAAATTATCGACCTGTCTCCAATATTCCCACCCTTGGCAAGATCCTTGAATATCCAGCAGAGTCTCTAGGTTTAATGAACATCTTCATTCAAAATCTTACTGAATATTTTAAATCTGCCTACAAACCGGCACATAGTACCGAAACTGCGTTATTGCATGTTAAGAACGATATATTAAATGAGTTAGATTCGGGTAGAGTTGTTTTACTTGTACTTCTAGATACAGTATGTCTGCAGTCTTCGATGATTGCACACACTATTCTTATAAATAGGCTTCAGTGTGAGTATGGTATCGGAGGTTGTATTTTAAACTGGTTTAGATCTTATCTTAGTGATCGCAAGAGTTCAGTTTGTATCTCTGGAGTTATTCTACTACCCATTCTCTGAAATATGATGTTCCCCAAGGATCTGTTGCAGGTCCTCCGATCTCCAATGCCTATTCGCAGCCTGTTATCCGCATTTTCAAACTCTTCAATGTTGCTTACCATATATATGCTGATGACACTCAGCTATATGTTAGCTTCGATCCTAAAAAGCCGGGTGATAGGGAGGCTGCCCAAGCTCGCTTGTCAAATTGCATTGCGGCGGTTAAAGGCTGGATGTTTCATAACAAACTTACATAATGACACCAAAACTGAATTTTTGATCATTTCATCCAAAAAACAAATGCATTACATCAAGTCTATTGATTTGAAGATCGGTGGGTCTGTGATTGTTCCTTCATCATCCGTTAAAGATTTAGGTATCATGTTTGAACCTTGTATGAATATTAATTCCCAGATCTCTACAATATGTCGTACTGTTAATTTTCATTTGCGTAATATTTCTAGAATCCGGCGGTACATTAATCAAAATACTTGTGCTCATGCAGTGCGATCTTTCGTCTTTCCTCGAGGAAGGACGAGAGATCGTGTTGATACACGTTTTTTTGTGTTGATAGACGTGCAAGTGCCCCCCCTCCCCTCTCTTGCGTGTTCTTCATTGGTTGCCCATCCAGCAAAGAATCGATTTCAAGATCATACTGCATGAGTAGAACTGCATTTAAAAAAATGCGCCTTCATACCTTCAGGATTTGCTGCATATTTATGAGCCTGGACGCGTTGGTCTAAGATCCAACAAGAATGTCACTCGCCTTGTGGTGCCAAGAACTAATCGTCCTTTTCTGTCCTGGGAACACGTTTGTGGAATAATCTACCTATTGCAATCCGTCAGGCTCAAACTGTTTATACTTTTAAGAAGGCCCTTAAGACTCATCTTTTTCCTACTGATAAAGTTTTATGCTGTCTATAATATTTAATTTTTTATTTTATTTATCTAGTTTTTTATTTTTTACCAATTCTTTTATGCTTGTATATTGTCCTGCAATTTTGTATTGTTTTTTTGTTTTAATATTGTATATTAAGGATTTGTCTATGTATTATCAATTTTATTGTAAAGCGCTTCAATCCATGGGAGAGGCGCTTTATAAATAAGTGCAATACGAATGATAATAATAAGTCATGAGAATTTTGAGATAGCAGAAGTCTTTTTAATACTCGCGTCTTTGTTAAATGAATTACGATTGATTTGAGCATTTATATCAAAGGTTATTAGTACCATCACGTGTTTCATCTAGAAATTGGAGAAATGGATGTGCAATGAGAATTTCTAGGTGTGCATCATTTTGATGCCCCAAGGGTGAGTTCCAGAGAGCAACACTCTCCCTTGGATGACCAGAGGCGAGGTCCCGAAAACTCTAGGAGTTTGTTAAATTTAAGGGGTCAGGATTGGCTTCTGAGAACATGTTAATATGTACTAAAACATAAATGAAATCCTAAGTAAAAATCTCTTGATTAATAAACCTAAAGCTCTGCGACTTGACATTTCAAGTAAGTTTTGCAAGAGTAAAGAACTATTGAACTTTGTTCTGTAGGGTTTAATATCATTTCTTATTCTTACTGGTATTTATGTTATCAGAAGCTTAATATATTTTGCCTTATTAAGATTTTAGCATGTAAACAAAATTATTGAAATTCTCTGTGTGTCATTCAGATAAAATTGAAAATTGTACAGATATTAATTTATTGTCTGTTACTTTTGCTGTGTTGTTTTGTAGAGTTTAATTAAAAAAGATTTCACTAGTATTAGCTTATTAACTTTTTTCTTTTTTATTACATGGTATTTACACCCTACTAAAATACGAATCATCATATTTTTATTTGTATACCTGGTTGGTAAATGTTTTTCCCACAGAAAAAAGAAATCGTGAGCAGGCGAGCAAAGGTCGTAACAACAAGCTAACGACGGAACACATGGAACAGCTTTGCAGTTTCATGATAATTATTTTGGCAAAATTTCCGAAATTCACAAGAACTTTACGTCATAATCTGCTTTCAGTTGTGCACGGCTCTCATATCAGTTATAAACAGATGAAGCCGTGCTTATAATTTCAGCCGTGATTTTGTGAAATTTTCCATGCAAAACTTGGCTGCATATGGTTCGCTAGATGTAATCTTGAGTATGCCATCATTGGCACGAAAAGTGTATTAGAATATTGTAGAGATTCCAGAATAACATAAAGCCATCAAGTTTTGACAAAGTGCTAATAATAATGAATCTGCTTTAATGTAAAGTACCTATTCAAAGATCATCCTATATGAAGCACTTAACAATTAAGGAGGATTCTTCACGATTTACAATTTTCTTTACAATGAAACAGCAGCATTCATCAAACAATTTACAATGAAATAATATTCTTCATGTAGCACTGTACTACAAAAGAGCAAAACTTCAAACTAGTGTACAATAGTAAAACAAGAGTTCTTTTTAGCAGGTAAGATAGTTTTAGCAGACATTCTTAAAAGGAATATTCCCATGAATTTTATTTTCAGTTATATCATAGAAGACGATTAAAGAGACAAATTGATAAAAAACCTAGTTGATATCTGATTCTGTTTTGGAGTTATTATATTTCAGAGATTTCACCAGTGTGTTGGTAAGTGATTTGCAGTGTACAGTGTGATGCCATTCTGATCCAAGACAATTTTGTATTTCTTGGACAATTATTTTCCTCTTTCTAAAACATTGGAAAGCATTTTTTATTTAACTATTGAGATGGGATGTAACATGCACTTTACAAGAACATGCTTTGCCCATCTGCTCATGTAGCCTATGTTCTAAATGCTTGCCCCATCTGCTCATGTAGCCTATGCTCTACATGCTTGGCCCATCTGCTCATGTAGCCTATGCTCTACATGCTTTGCCCATCTGCTCATGTAGCCTATGCTCTACATGCTTTGCCCATCTGCTCATGTAGCCTATGCTCTACATGCTTTGCCCATCTGCTCATGTAGCCTATGCTCTACATGCTTTGCCCATCTGCTCATGTAGCCTATGCTCTACATGCTTGGCCCATCTGCTCATGTAGCCTATGCTCTACATGCTTTGCCCATCTGCTTATGTAGCCTATGCTCTACATGCTTTGCCCATCTGCTCATGTAGCCTATGCTCTACATGCTTGGCCCGTCTGCTTATGTAGCCTATGCTCTACATGCTTGGCCCATCTGCTTATGTAGCCTATGCTCTACATGCTTTGCCCATCTGCTTATGTAGCCTATGCTCTACATGCTTGGCCCGTCTGCTCATGTAGCCTATGCTCTACATGCTTTGCCCATCTGCTTATGTAGCCTATGCTCTACATGCTTTGCCCATCTGCTTATGTAGCCTATGCTCTACATGCTTTGCCCATCTGCTCATGTAGCCTATGCTCTACATGCTTTGCCCATCTGCTTATGTAGCCTATGCTCTACATGCTTGGCCCGTCTGCTCATGTAGCCTATGCTCTACATGCTTTGCCCATCTGCCCATGTAGCCTATGCTCTACATGCTTTGCCCATCTGCTCATGTAGCCTATGCTCTACATGCTTTGCCCATCTGCTCATGTAGCCTATGCTCTACATGCTTTGCCCATCTGCTCATGTAGCCTATGCTGTACATGCTTTGCCCATCTGCTTATGTAGCCTATGCTCTACATGCTTTGCCCATCTGCTCATGTAGCATATGCTCTACATGGTTGGCCCATCTGCTCATGTAGCCTATGCTCTACATGCTTTGCCCATGTAGCCTATGCTCTACATGGTTGGCCCATCTGCTCATGTAGCCTATGCTCTACATGCTTTGCCCATCTGCTTATGTAGCCTATGCTCTACATGCTTTGCCCATCTGCTCATGTAGCCTATGCTCTACATGCTTTGCCCATCTGCTTATGTAGCCTATGCTCTACATGCTTTGCCCATCTGCTCATGTAGCATATGCTCTACATGGTTGGCCCATCTGCTCATGTAGCCTATGCTCTACATGCTTTGCCCATCTGCTTATGTAGCCTATGCTCTACATGCTTTGCCCATCTGCTTATGTAGCCTATGCTCTACATGCTTTGCCCATCTGCTCATGTAGCATATGCTCTACATGGTTGGCCCATCTGCTCATGTAGCCTATGCTCTACATGCTTTGCCCATCTGCTTATGTAGCCTATGCTCTACATGCTTTGCCCATCTGCTCATGTAGCCTATGCTCTACATGGTTGGCCCATCTGCTCATGTAGCCTATGCTCTACATGCTTTGCCCATCTGCTTATGTAGCCTATGCTCTACATGCTTTGCCCATCTGCTCATGTAGCCTATGCTCTACATGGTTGGCCCATCGGCTCATGTAGCCTATGCTCTACATGCTTTGCCCATCTGCTCATGTAGCCTATGCTCTACATGCTTTGCCCATCTGCTCATGTAGCCTATGATCTACATGGTTGGCCCATCTGCTCATGTAGCCTATGCTCTACATGCTTTGCCCGTCTGCTCATGTAGCCTATGCTCTACATGCTTTGCCCGTCTGCTCATGTAGCCTATGCTCTACATGCTTTGCCCATCTGCTCATGTAGCCTATGCTCTACATGCTTTGCCCGTCTGCTCATGTAGCCTATGCTCTACATGCTTTGCCCATCTGCTCATGTAGCCTATGCTCTACATGCTTGGCCCATCTGCTTATGTAGCCTATGCTCTACATGCTTTGCCCATCTACTCATGTAGCCTATGCTCTACATGCTTTGCCCATCTGCTTATGTAGCCTATGCTCTACATGGTTGGCCCATCTGCTCATGTAGCCTATGCTCTACATGCTTTGCCCATCTGCTCATGTAGCCTATGCTCTACATGCTTGGCCCATCTGCTTATGTAGCCTATGCTCTACATGCTTTGCCCATCTGCTCATGTAGCCTATGCTCTACATGCTTTGCCCATCTGCTCATGTAGCCTATGCTCTACATGCTTGGCCCATCTGCTTATGTAGCCTATGCTCTACATGCTTTGCCCATCTGCTCATGTAGCCTATGCTCTACATGGGTGGCCCATCGGCTCATGTAGCCTATGCTCTACATGCTTGGCCCATCTGCTCATGTAGCCTATGCTCTACATGCTTTGCCCATCTGCTTATGTAGCCTCGCTCTACATGCTTTGCCCATCTGCTCATGTAGCATATGCTCTACATGCTTTGCCCATCTGCTCATGTAGCCTATGCTCTACATGCTTTGCCCATCTGCTCATGTAGCCTATGCTCTACATGCTTTGCCCATCTGCTTATGTAGCCTATGCTCTACATGCTTTGCCCATCTGCTCATGTAGCCTATGCTCTACATGCTTTGCCCATCTGCCCATGTAGCCTATGCTCTACATGCTTTGCCCATCTGCTCATGTAGCCTATGCTCTACATGCTTTGCCCATCTGCCCATGTAGCCTATGCTCTACATGGTTGGCCCATCTGCTCATGTGGCCTATGCTCTACATGCTTTGCCCATCTGCTCATGTAGCCTATGCTCTACATGGGTGGCCCATCTGGCTCATGTAGCCTATGCTCTACATGCTTGGCCCATCTGCTCATGTAGCCTATGCTCTACATGCTTTGCCCATCTGCTTATGTAGCCTACGCTCTACATGCTTTGCCCGTCTGCTCTTGTGGCCTATGCTCTACATGCTTTGCCCATCTGCTCATGTAGCCTATGCTCTACATGCTTGGCCCATCTGCTTATGTAGCCTATGCTCTACATGCTTTGCCCATCTGCTTATGTAGCCTATGTTCTACATGCTTTGCCCATCTGCTCATGTAGCCTATGCTCTACATGCTTTGCCCATCTGCTCATGTAGCCTATGCTCTACATGCTTTGCCCATCTGCTCATGTAGCCTATGCTCTACATGCTTGGCCCATCTGCTCATGTAGCCTATGCTCTACATGCTTTGCCCATCTGCTCATGTAGCCTATGCTCTACATGCTTGGCCCATCTGCTTATGTAGCCTATGCTCTACATGCTTTGCCCATCTGCTCATGTAGCCTATGCTCTACATGGGTGGCCCATCGGCTCATGTAGCCTATGCTCTACATGCTTGGCCCATCTGCTCATGTAGCCTATGCTCTACATGCTTTGCCCATCTGCTTATGTAGCCTACGCTCTACATGCTTTGCCCATCTGCTCATGTAGCATATGCTCTACATGCTTTGCCCATCTGCTCATGTAGCCTATGCTCTACATGCTTTGCCCATCTGCTCATGTAGCCTATGCTCTACATGCTTTGCCCATCTGCTTATGTAGCCTATGCTCTACATGCTTTGCCCATCTGCTCATGTAGCCTATGCTCTACATGCTTTGCCCATCTGCCCATGTAGCCTATGCTCTACATGCTTTGCCCATCTGCTCATGTAGCCTATGCTCTACATGCTTTGCCCATCTGCCCATGTAGCCTATGCTCTACATGGTTGGCCCATCTGCTCATGTGGCCTATGCTCTACATGCTTTGCCCATCTGCTCATGTAGCCTATGCTCTACATGGGTGGCCCATCGGCTCATGTAGCCTATGCTCTACATGCTTGGCCCATCTGCTCATGTAGCCTATGCTCTACATGCTTTGCCCATCTGCTTATGTAGCCTACGCTCTACATGCTTTGCCCGTCTGCTCTTGTGGCCTATGCTCTACATGCTTTGCCCATCTGCTCATGTAGCCTATGCTCTACATGCTTGGCCCATCTGCTTATGTAGCCTATGCTCTACATGCTTTGCCCATCTGCTTATGTAGCCTATGTTCTACATGCTTTGCCCATCTGCTCATGTAGCCTATGTTCTACATGCTTTGCCCATCTGCTCATGTAGCCTATGCTCTACATGCTTTGCCCATCTGCTCATGTAGCCTATGCTCTACATGCTTGGCCCATCTGCTCATGTAGCCTATGCTCTACATGCTTTGCCCATCTGCTCATGTAGCCTATGCTCTACATGCTTTGCCCATCTGCTCATGTAGCCTATGCTCTACATGCTTTGCCCATCTGCTCATGTAGCCTATGCTCTAAATGAAAGAGAAATACATTTTTATTTAATACAAATACATCGTGGATCTGTAAGTGTGACATCACACTGTATAATGTGCTGGTAACTTTGAAATGTATTTACTCCTCAATTAATCTCTCGAAGTTAAATGTTTGACAGGTTTTAAAACCAATTACCACATGAATTTACATAGCAACCAAATCTGCCTTACTGAGTGAGGTATACATCCTACGCTAGCTAACGGGGTGCTTATGCAGTCAATGCAATATACTGTATAAAACAATTTTCTGTGCACACAGACTGAGTGACGACAAAATGGTGAACACAAATTGCGCTTACGGGCCCAATGCAGGCTTTGTAAATCTAATTCCCGTTATCCAGAACAGTTAGTAAACTGAATTTTGTGTATTCCTTTTGCTAAATACTCAAGATCCGGAGAAGTGCCATGAATGGATAAAAACTTCCGGCAGGCCTCATTGCGAATTTGAGGTATGGTTGCCCCATCTAGTTACCGCAGTGCTAAGGTGAGCGTGGTCTATATCTGTAATTAGAGAGTTTAATTGAATAAGATGTGGACATGGTTTTTCATTATTTTGTTCCTTTAATAGTCCTATATCATATAGATGAAAGTAAAAAATACACAGAAATATTCATTTTAGATGATGATCTTCAATATATCTCTCACCTGTGCTGCATGCCTCATGGCATCAAAGGTCAAGAAGTCGTTCTCTCGGATCTGAAATTGATCTCTCAGGTACTCTAGACGCGCCTTGAGAATTCTGCTTTAGGTGTACACTTACGGAATGCCAAACATGATGACTGCCCGCCCAAGATGGTGATCTGGAAAAATATGATGAAACTGATCTGTTATTCTTGGTAAACTTAGTGTGCAAAACTATCATCAAATATGGTGAGGGTAGGTTCCTATAACACGTACAAATACGATCGTGGCTAAAAGTACTTGGGACAAATCCCCACTCCCCTTAATCAATTTTCGAAGACGAATTTTACAATGTTTTTTTGCAAGTGAGAGGTGGGGGCAAATGCCATTGAATTGTTTTAGCCATTTTGTCCCAACACTTTGATTTGTACCCATACAAATTATTGTTATAAACACAAGTACAGCTTCGCATAACTCCTTGGTTTTAAAGAACTTCAACCTTGTGAATGTACTATCAAACTTGCATGAATATAGTGTTCAAACTACGTTCCTAACAACATTCTTGATTTGACCCCATGATCTTGGGAGCTTCTTCAAGATCAGCAAAGTCACTCAGGTTTACGCAGGAGAATTAACTATGTCAAATTCCATATATCAGTTTGTTAGTTACTGTGATAAAACCATGCAATACATACAGCAGAGCATAGCTTTCTGGGGTGAAGAATGGAATTCAATGAGGGATATGACCCCATGCACCACAACAAAAATGTGACCATGATGAAATAACTCTCTTTAGGGGGAATGGTCCATCAATGATTCATGGGCTTTGCATTAAGTCCTCCAGGCATATAATGCATATTTATGTTTAAGGTCAGCCAAGGACTAATCTGATTCCGCTTCACTGCAAAGCAGGTTTGTGGCTTTAGCCCCAAATAAATGACCTGTTGTGTACAGTGCAACAGTAGCTGGTTGCTAGCAAGTGAACTGTGGAGAGGCTCTTGGATTGGAAGGTGTGGATTACCTCCCTCCCTGTGTTGTGTATGGTGTAACAATATATGGTTGCTAGCAAGTGAACAATGGAGAAGCTCTCGGCTTTGGAAGGTGTGGATTACCCCTGATTTTGAGAAAAAGACAAAAATTCTTAATGCTGAAACTGGGAAACATTATTTGATGAAATTTGACATAAGTGAAAGAAAGGCAACAAAAAAAGGCCAAACAGCTTCTTAGTCTCTGACATTTTTGGGTTATATCTGGAGGGCCAGTCAACATCTGGGGCAGGGAAAATGCCACATTAAAATCCGCTACTGGGTGCAGTGATACAATACAGTATACAACATACCAAAATCGATTCCTTCTGAAACTTTCCCCCTTGCAACCGATAGAAGGATTGTTCCACGTCCATTATTAACATGTCTGTGAATTAAGAAAGGAAAAGGTTAAGTTCATTCAAATAATTGTGGTCTTGAGAAAAAATAAAAATATAAATTCTTGTGGCCATGTTACAAATTTCACACTTGGAAAAATAGACAATAGCTGTCTAAGTTGAAATCTGCTATAAAAAAAAAGTATGAGTTCGTGTAGATGTTTATTGTATCACCCCAATTAGAATCATGCAAAATTGTTTTTATGGTAACTTGTGTTTAATGTTTTACATGCTCACACCATTTAAAATAAAATAGGATGTAGAATTTGACCAAGTGGTAACTCAGGGTACTATTCATACACAACAGGTTGATATAACATCGTAAACAGTAGACAAATGTCATTTAAATGAAGAATAATAAAGAAATATTACGGAATTACTATTACAAACTTATACCTAGTATTAATGATTTTAGGCTTAATTTCCCTCATTTTTGATACTTGCAAATAAGCAGCCGCAGTGCTTACAAAAATAGAATTGCACCACTTGTTATGCCCAAAGTTTCTTCCTAATAAGCACATGCATGCCCAGGAGTCGCGTGCGTGTGCATGTGCTATTTGAACTGCATTTAATTCTTCTTCTTTTTCATTCAACATTTTGAGGTCTGAATATTTTATGATATTTGTCCTTTTGTTTTTAAATTTGATTTAATTTTGTCTGTTCCTGTTTAATTTTCATTGTAAAGTGGTAAAGTGATGTGAGCAGACCTGCTCTGATTTGAGCACTTAGAATATGTGGTATAGTATTAATAATGATAATTGTACATATACACACACGAACTGGTTTCGTTAAACTCCCCAGTAATAAAATGTGAGTGTCCGATGCAAATAAGCAAAGAATGTAACAAAAGTTGACAACTTGTAAACGGGTTTAGGGTAGTGATATCGAAGCCTGAATGTAGCATTACCAGGCCTATGCTTAGTACACATAAGGTGCATCACAATTTGCTCTGAATTCAGTGAAACAAAGGGAGAGATATCTCTATTCATAAGTAATTAATAAAAAATTCTCCTTTCCGTATAAACAGAGATTCAGATTAGCATACAAAAACAGGTTTGGTTTGGTTTGTTGATGTTTAACGGCACCGCGACAGTCAGAGTCAAATGTGCCAAGAGGGTGTTAATAAATAATGGTGTAAGAGTAAGGATGGTGAGGGGATGGAAGGTTTGTTAGCGTACAAAGGTTTGTAGCATACAAAAACCGACATGGAACATGTACAAAAAAGGGTATGGAACATAAATACATATATATGGCATTCATCATTTATAGATGTTGGGGATATGTTATCAGTCAATATATGTTGCATGGGAGCTTATTACAGCTTATTCTTTTACTTCAAGTGTAAGGGACCTGAGAAGATGGGAAACGTATGTTCTTATAAAGTGCATGTTATACATACCTCAATAAAGAAACAAAAAAATGATTCCAGTAATTAAGGAAGAGGCAATTAAATTTCAAAGAATTACACAAGAAATGTCTTGGATTTGCGTTTAGGACACTTTAGATTCTACACCAACAAAATTGTTTCTTTCATAGCCCTCTAGCATATATATGAATATGAAAATTCACGGGAATATTCCATCAAAATTATAGGGACATATAGAGCCCAAATTAGCTGTTTTAAATTCTAAATGTTTTTAAAATCTATTCAAAATTGGAGTAATTCAAATTTTTTGGAATTGCTAGATTTTCCAGGTTTAATTTTCCTGAATACCTGATACATATTTCTAATCTAAGACCTGTAAATAAAATTTTAAAAAGTTGCAAAATAAAACATGGCTCAAGAATGGATTTGAGTTTTAACTTCAACCTCTTACTTGTCTCTATATCTTTAAAGTAGTACTGCTTTTAACAACAACAACAACAATATTAATAATGATAACAATAATAATAATAAGCCAAAGTCTATAGGGGTAATCAGTGGCTCTGTACAAAATTAGTGAATTAACGAAAATTAGTAAAATAATAAAATATGTATATAATATTATTACTAAGTTAAAAAATTAAATAATTAAAAACTGTAAATAAAACAAACTTAGAATATAGGTTGAAAAATCATGAAATCAAATTAAAAGCAATCATAAAATGATAAGCTTTTTAAAAGTTTTTTGAAAATAGGTTGGAAGTTGGACTATTCAGCTATTTCAGTTCAATCGGCAAGCTTCCCTGCTTTAGCAAAAGATCTAACCCTATATGATTTGTAATTGGTCCGAGGCACTGTCAGTGGTTCATTTTGATCAACGATTGTACTTTGCTGTTTTTTCTTCTTCATTGTAATCATATTTTGCAGGTAATTAAGTGCCAAATTATGCATACATTTGTAAACAAATAAAAGAAGTTTAAGCTTAATTCTGTTCGCAACTGATAGCCAATGAAGAGAAGAGTAAGATAGAGTAAACATGTCCACATTGAGTTATTCCATGTCTTAATTGAGCTGCAACATTTTGAATTTTCATTTTCATATATTTGATGGAGGACTATCAAAGAGGACCATGTTCAAATCTCATACTGTTTTGGACTTATTACATTTCAAATATTTCACCAGTGTGTGTTCAAAAGTGACTGTTGCTTACATACAGTGTGATATCATACTTACACACCCAAGACAATTTTGATCTATTTCATTGCAAATTGATTGCCTTTTTCTACAATATTGAAAATCTTATTTGCTTAATTATTGATATGGGGTGTATTGCACTTGACAAGTATATGTTTTGCCCATCTGCTGGAAATTGTATTTGCTTAATTATTGATATGGGGTGTATTGCACTTTGCAAGTATATCTTTTGCCCATCTGCTCATTTACACACTAAACAAAAGAGAGATCTATTGAGAAATACAGTTGAATAAAATTGCCTTGAATTTACAAGTATGGCCACTGGTGAAAACTTTGCAATGTTATTACTCCTTAACGGAATAAGATATCAACATGGTTTATTCACCATTTTGTTACTTTAATATTCATCTATCATATAAATGAAAATTCATGGGAATATAAGTTTAAACAGAAACATGTGTTAGGTTTTGATATATGCATTTTCACTATCCTAGATGAACTTTGACCCCATCCTAGATTAACTTTGACCCTCCTAGGTGTTTCAAGTGTACATGTAGGGGTTTCATTTACCTTGTGGTAGTTGTGGAGGGCAGAGTTGTTTCTGCAGCATCCTGGGTCTCAATAAAGAGCAGTTTATTCTTCTGCATTTTGTCAATAATACCTTGTTCATACCATGATGCAACAATTGATTTCTGTAATTACAAAAAATACAAAATTTCACTCGCTATATAATTTCAATTTTAGCTCATAATACATACAAAAACTATGAAAATTATTAAACATATAAAAACGTGTGAAAAATACAGAAAATACATTTCTGAACACAGATGGGTTGTGGAGTATTTTGTGGAACATTTTATCATATAAAAAAAAGATATGGGTTGAGGATTACTTTGCAAAAGATTATCAAACGCTTTTGAGAAGTCGAGTATAGCCATAGAGATGGTACTGTTTTGGTCAATTTGTTTAGAAATATCTTTTATTGTTAAGAGAAGTTGTATTTCAGTTGATATTTTTGCTCGAAAGCCATGTTGGAGATCAGTTAAGATATTATGCTCATCAAGGAATTTCATCACATGTGAGTGGATTATATGATCAAGGATTTTACTACACACGCAGGTAAGAGAGACTGGTCTGTAATTAGCTGGGTCGTATTTATCACCTTTTTTAAAAACGCAATATATGTTTGCTTCTTCCCACTTGTTTGGGATAGTACCGTTATCTACAGAGGTTTGGAAGAGATCGGTTAGGATTTTATAAAGGTCTTCCGCATGTGTTTCTAAGAACCATGGTGGTATATGGTCGGGACCTGAGGCTTTGTTTGGGTTTAGGTTTTGCAGTTGCTTTTTGATACCTTTTGGAGTGATTATAAGTTGGTTTATTTTGTTGGTGGTGAGTGGTTTAGTTACAGGGATTTGAGAGGTATCTTCTTCTGTGAAAACGCTGAAAAACTGGTTGTTTAGAATGTTAGCTTTAGTCATACTGTCACTACAAAGTTTACCGTTGTTCATAAGGTCTGACACACCCACGGAATTACTTTTAAGTCTTTTTATGTAGGACCAAAATGCCTTAGGGTTTTCGGTTAGATAATTTTTAAGTTTATTACAAATGAAGTTGTTTCTAGCTTCTTTGATGTTTTTATGGACAGATTTCCTAAAGCTTTTATATGTATTTCAGTCATGGATTTGTTGAGTTTTCTTAGGTTTCTTGAACAGTTTATGTTTTTTCTTGCAGAAACGGCGTTGGATATGGGTGAACCAAGGTAGATTTAGTTTAGTTGAGGTAAATTTGTGAGGTTTTTTTTTTTTTAATAATCAGTTTAATTTCCTTTTCAAAGAAATTTCATTTTTCATCAACATTAATAGATGAGCTATTGAATTAAAAATAATATCGCAGTTTAAGTTTAGACAGGTCTTCTTTTATGCGTTCTGTGTTAGCTTTTTTACTTAAATAGATTTTACGTTTAGGCAACTTTTTATTGGGAGGGGAGATGTTTAGGGTCAGTTAAACAATATCATGGTCACTTATACCGGGTATGACATTAGCTGAGTTAACAGCTGGTGAGTTGTTAGTAAATACAAGATCAAGAATGTTGTTATCTCTGGTAGGTGACTGCACCATTTGAGTGAGGTTGAATGAATCGGCCACTTCAATAACCATTTTGGCTGCTTCGGAGGAAGCGTTACTGCCTGAAATAATGTTTTTGGCTCCAGTCAATGTTAGGTTGGTTGAAATCACCAGCAAGAATAACATTGTTTTGTCAGCATTTTTTCCTAACTTTTGTAGTGATTTTCTCAACTGAATAAGGCTAGTAAGGTCATTGTGACTGGGCCTGTAAAAAGTTCCTACATACATGCTCTTTTCCTTAGGGAATTGGAGTTTGGTCCAGATGATCTCACAGTCAGAGTCTAATTTAGTGAGCTCAGTGAAAATCAGGTCTTTTTTTATTGCCTGTAATACACCACCATAACCATTTGTACTTGTATCTTTGCGAATGACTGCATAGTTGTCGGGAAAAAGTTCAGAGTTGTTGATTTCGGAATTTATCCAGGTTTCAGTGCCAATAATGACATATGGTCTTTGTCTTTTATAAGACTTTCAGTGAAGGCTTTCTTGTTTCGAACACTTTGAAAGTTGATTACAAGAAATTGTAGAACCTTCCTGTTTACCGTTTTTAGATTAGTTTTCAATTTAAAATCGGGATGGTGGTTGGACCCTGAGTCAAGGCCGGAAGAATAACTTTGAAGTGCCTCATATGAGTTAGTACAGTTGATGGAATTGTTAGTTGGGAAGAAAGAATCGGAGAAGTTCATGAAGTCACAAGTATTACATATCCAGTTACAGCTAGAATGCATGAGGTCGCTGTATTTTGAGTCATCAATGTTGCAGCATTTAGTGTGGATCCATTGATCACAATTGTCATACTGTACTGCTTTATCAGATCTCCTACACTGGAGTCCACACAGGCTACATGGAGCCGAACAGTCCGAACAAAACCAATCATCGGTTGATGATGCAAGGGTGTTGTAAGCTGCATTACTAATGCCTGCACATTACTATGGCCCCACGAGTCACAGTCATCGCAACAAATACCTTTCTGGTTATTTTTGACAGATTTGTTGCATTGTTTGCAAGGAAATTTTGGGGAGGGTCCAGGATTGTTTTCGATATTACCAGAAAGGGTAAGGAATAAGAGGAGTAATTTTCTCTGGTATGATTTGAATTTTGACAATTTCCAACTTGATCTGTACGAATGTAATTGCCATCGATACATAGATAAGTTGTGAGCGTGTGATTTTAATAATCACTCAGACCAAACAACACAAGGTAGCCAGTTTGTGGGCATTTAGAGGCAAATTTGAGGCCTGAGACAAGTGGGGTTGTGACGAACGTAAGGAGTTCAGAGAGTCGGAGGCTCTAGAGTATGTTACCAAGAACAATACAGGGAAAAAGAGGTTGTGAGTTAGAATAAACATGATTGACGAATCTGATAAACAAATAATATAGGCCTAGGCCTAACGTTACTACCTAATAACATAGGCCCTTTACTTGACAACAGGAAAAACAACAGCTAAAGGCTGCAATGGACACCAATACTGTGATAGGATGATAAGGAAATGAAAATGAATGAAATGATGTAAGAAGGCAAACAATAAACTTACTCAGGAATAAAATTGGTCTTAACTTCCAATCACCGAAAGACAAAAAAAGATCGCGGAAATGGTTGTTTATACAAGTAGTATGTAAGGCTAAATAACATTAGGTTCACTAAGGCTACGCGAAAATAACAAACACGGAAAATGTACTAAACTAAACGAGAATGAATAATCAAACAATAAAAAAAAAAACACAAATAACCTTATGACAAGTTAAAATAATAATGTATATCCACGTGAGGGTAAAAAATCCACAGCTAAAGGTAAAATTTCCAAATAATAAACGTAAGTTGTGAAAATACGTCTATACTCAACAAGTGTTACGCTCTATTTTGAGCGTAACATATCGTCGTACCAAAAATCTGCATTCGCCGTGGAAATTTGCTTCCGGACCAGTGAGCTTCTAGCCGATGGCGAACCGAAGCAGACTTGATCTGCATTTGAATGGTGAAAACATTTCACGTGCGCCCACGAGTCCTTTGGTGAACATAAACTCCGAGTAAAGATTTTGATCGGATGCAAGGGCTTCGCTGACGATTTTCTTTCTGCGAGTCAAAACAGAAGTTATCAACCAGAAATGTATGACTGGTGGCATGTTCCATCGATTCTTAATTGAACTAAGATCGTAATAGTTCAAGAACTAGTCGGGTATCCTGGTAAAATCATCTTTTGGCAAATCCGAATGAACAGATTCGTCGATGTCTCCCACCACGTCGAATGTCGTACGAAAAGCTCAATTTTGGAAACGTTGCACACCTTCTGCACGCTCTGCGGGACGTAGATGGGTACAAGAAAATCAGACACCTTGCTCCGTTTAGGATACGCGCCTGTCACCGGATTCGCGCAATACTCTTTCACCAAAGCGTTGGCTTCTTTCTGATGATGGCGTACACCTCTTCGATAGACAACTCATTTGTGTTTTTACCGGTTGTAGCCAACGCCTCTGTACCTCCGACGATCATGGATTCGATCGTGCCGGCTGTTTCTTCCCCTGTAATCATGGCTATTGCGGCCTGTAGCATGGCACTTGAATCAATATTTGTTGCTGCTTCCACCAACATGATGGTTGTTATTTTTTATCGACTGGACATTTACAAGAATGAAAAAACGTTCGGTTCGTTTCACGATTTTATACAGTAAGACACACTCACTTCCTTTTTTAGCACGCATCGAACGAACTTTCAAAATTATCGACCCCTGTTACAGACATGAAATATTAGGCATCGACCCAACCAGCGCCTTCTTGATCCGTCATGGTCATAAACATGTCAGGCGGCAATTGCACTCCAGATCTTGTGTACACAGGTTTACCTCCTGCGTCGTAATCAATCACTCTCAAATCCACTTTCAAATTGTAGGAATGTAAACAAAGTTTCACCACTATTCTTTCTGACACATTAGTTGACCAGAGGTCCTTTGTGTCCACGGCCATCGCCATCCGTTCCTTGACACTTTCAATTTTCCTGATGCATTTGGCTATGCTCTGTCTCGGTTGTTTGCAAAGATGTCGAAAAGTTTCGATGGGCATAGTCAGGCCTTTACCCATTTCTTTACGCGCCCGGAGAACCTTTTTTTGTATTTAACCTTCCTGAACTGAACCATACTCGGTTCACCAGCATCCACGTACAGGTAGCATCCACCGCTAAACTCTAGAGCATTCACAGTCATTTCTCCTCCTAATCTAACAATCACTTCCTTTAACATTTTTTGCTGTTGTTGTTGTTGTTGCTGATGCTGAGGTGGATTCTGCCCAAATTGCAAGTTGCTGGGTGCACCGAGTAACATCGATGGACAGTACAAGTGTTGCTGCTGCAAAGTCAGTCAATTTCCAGCCGCTCCAAACTGCAACGGTCCAACCGCTCCAAACTGCAACGGTACAACCGCTCCAAACTGCAACGGTCCAGCCGATCCAAGCTGCGACGGTCCAGCCGATCCAAACTGTTAAGCAGCAGCCGCTCCAAACTATTGAGAAGCAGTCAATGGTACGGTGTGATACTCAGCAACAGGTGCCTGTTGATACATGATACCTTTAAAACTATTTCCTTTTTCCAAATTCACTTAGATTTGACCACGATCGAGTGGAGCTGTTCCTGGGTTTGGTAAAGACGTTTGCAATCATGCCTAACATCAAGAATAATGACACTTCCCAGTGGATCGCACGTCTCGTGAAATTAAAGGGGCTGCTGTTCTCATTAATCGGATTTATGTTAATTGCATCGTGCTACATCACAACGGTGAGATATATGTCTAACTTACCCTTTAATGGTATCCGCAGCACTACGAATGTGTTGTCATTTCCCTTTCCATGTTAGTAAATATTATATGACCAAAGCCATCCACATATTACTTCGAATGGAAGGAAGGAAACAACCCTCCTCATTCTTGAAGGTGCAAACTCACCCCATTCTGGTAAGTGGAAGCACACTTACCCAATTCTGGTGGGTGCAAGCTCACCAACCCCATTCTGGTAAGTGGAAGCTCACCCACCCCATTCTCTTGTAGGTGCAAACTCACTCACCTCATTCTGGTAGGCCTAAGTGTAAGCTCACCCACGTCATTCTTGTATGTACAAACTAACTCACCCCAGTCTGGTGTGTGCAAACTCACCCATCTTGTTCTGGTAAGTGGAAGCTTACCCACGCCCAATCTTGTGTACGAAGCTCGCTCACCTCATTCCGGTAGGTGGAAGCTCACTCATCCAATTCTGGTTGGTGGAATTAAGATCTTTTATCCCATTCTGGTAAGTGGAAGCTCACTTACCCCATTCTGGTAGTGACAGCTCACCCACACCATCCTTTTAGGTGCAAGTTCACCCACCTCATAGGTGCAAGCTCACCCACCCAACTCAAGTAGTTACAAGCTCACCCGTCCATTATTGTAGGGGTAAGCTCACCCACCCACTTCGGTAGGTGTAAGCTCACCCACCCACTTCGGTAGGTGTAAGTTCACCCACCCACTTCGGTAGGTGTAAGCTCAACCACCCAAATCTAGTACGTGTAATCTCACATACTATAGAATGACGTATAATGATTGAATACCCTCTGCGGCGTATAGTTTGATAATTTATGTGGTAATATCTCTGCACTATAACATGGACAAACATTTCGTTAAAGATCTAGAGAGAAAGATTCAGAGTTCTAACCAAGTCATATTTTTGCAAGTCAAATCAAGTCAAAAGTCACTTGTTAGCAAGTCAAGTCATAAGTCATTTACTTGCAAGTCAAGTCACAAGTCATTTTTCGGCAAGTCAAGTTACAATTCCACAAGTCAAGATAAGTCACATGTCAAACTAAAAGAGTTGCGATTTACTGCTATGGTATAATATAAGTGTACAGTATGAAAGTCTACAACGATTACAGGAGGAAATTGAGATTATAAATTGTATCTAAAGGTCTATGAACATTTAGCAATTTATATATTGGTGGAAAATTTTACAATTTTCAATAATTTTACTGAAATTCCCAATCATTTTACCAAATTTCCTTCAATTTTACAATTTAAAAAATGTATTTGGATCATTTCCCAATTTTACCTCAACTTGCAGAATAGCATCCAACCAGGAAGGTGAAGTCCTCTTATAGGGTAAATTTTCCTCCGCTCCTTCCCCTCCGCTACACCTCCCCTCAAGTCGAATGCAGAACTGCACCATTTTATGATCGAAAAAAACTGAATTAAATTAGGATAATTATTTGAAATGATGATATAACTTTGCTGGTATAGAACCAAATACAAATGTTGTACATATTATTGTGAGGTATTTAAATCTTGATTAGATGACATCCTAAAAAGCGGTAAATGCTTTTCGGATGGTAAACGCTGTATATAATAATGTATTCGTAGAAGCCAATCTTGACCCTTCAATTGATAAAACGAACAGAGCTATAACTGTGCACCAATCTATTAACGACACATGCATCCGTACGCACAGCCCTGGGTCCTCCACATGAGTGTAATCCATGGAACATGGACCGGCGCTGTTCGCACGCATTCGCCCTGGGTCCTTCAGGACCTCCACATGAGTGTTGTCCATGGACTAATGGACCGGCGTGCTCTGCGCACGCATGATGCCTGTGTCGTCAACAGATTGGAACACACTTGTTGAAATTCATTATTGAAATTCTTATTGCACACCCATTTTGTTCAATTTCTAGATGATGAAACTATGCATGTGGCTAAGCCACAGACACACCGCAGAATAGAATACAACATCTTAGATAATATCCATATACGGCCAATGTATGCATTCATTTATCTTGTTCCTCTTCATACCTAACAATCTAAAGCAAAGGTTCCTCGGTATTAATATGAGAATTTTCCTCTTTTTTTTTTTTTTTTTTTTTCATCGACTAAATTTGTGTTGATTTTCAGTAATTTTGTGGAATCAAAAACAAGAAATCTTCGGTTTCCGTGGGATTTGGCCCTCTATTAAGATTTATGGACCCCGCTAGGGGCTCTTAAACGGGCACACGCTGCTACGCAGTGCAGCGTTTGGCACTTGAATACTGTGACCCAAGCCAAAATATCTGGCTAAGCCACCGGTTGAGGAGGGCAAGGGGAAGGAGGGGGTGATCCCATTTGTTCTATATTGTGTGTATCGTTTATAGATAAGTCGGGCAAATGCTAATTTTTGTCGGGAAATTGTCTTAACCCCCCCCCCCTTCCCCTCCCACCACCGGCGCTCGAAGTCATGTTACGCCTTACACCCCTGATTGTGGAGATGGAGGAAGGGGAAAAGGAACAAAGGTCTCTATAACAACAAAGGCGGAGTTGCGACACTCGAACGGCCCGGGAGATTTGGGGTAAAGCGGCCTTGAACATGGGCAACTTATTACGGCGTTAGATAATGTAGACGAACTATGATACATCTTAAGTATGTTGAAATATCTGTATGGTCACATAGTACTTCTGCTGTCACATCGCCGGAGATTTTATTACAGTATTAACAGCAGTTGATATTTAAAAACAAGAAAACACAAAATTACATTAAATCATGAGGTCTCTGCAGGGCGTAACCCTGGTAGCGATCCAGGTGGCGAAGCCCCGGAAACTCTGAAGATTCCGTATATTCTTGATGCCCCAAACTGGCTTAAATGATACAAATGTTTAGGAATAAGTTTTTAAGAACACAGTTGCAACGGTTCTATTGAGGAAAAGAAGAAAGATTCCAATTTTCCATCATAAAATCAAAATCCGTAAGCTAATAGTTAAAGGGCCACTGAATTTTCAATGGGCTCATTGAACCAACCGTGGATATATTGCTACTCCAAAATATTTTTAAGGCAGGGTCAGTGGCATAGCTACATTTCTTGCAGGCTTTTTACAATTTTTCTTTGAATTCTGGTAAATTTTCTTCAATATTTTGAGAATTTTCTTGAATGTTTGGAAAGTTTTCTTCATTTTTAAGCAGTTTTCATTAGATTTTCGGTAAATTTTCTTCAATGTTGGTAAATTTGAATAAAAGTTTGGGAAATTTTCTTCATTTGGGCCAATTTTTCTTCAATTTTCGAGAAATTTACATCAATTTCATCCAATGTTTGTGAAATATTTGAGAAAATTCCTGAATGATTTGTTCATCTGTTCATTCTCATTTTGGCACAATTGTTTTTCGAATTTCGGTAAATATTCTTTTTCAGGAAATTTCCTTCAAAATTTATGATATCCTTTTCAATGTTTGGGAAATTTCTTTCAATCCCGTACAATTTTTGGGAATTTTGTTCATTTAGGGGCAATTCTTTTCATCTTTCGGCAAATTTCCTTCATTTTGGGACAATATTAAGCAAGTTTTCTTCAATTTTTGGGAAATTTCCTTTAACACTTCCTTCGATTTACAATTTACGATAAATTTTCAAAAATTGTCTGTAAATTTCCTTCAATGTTTGGGAAATGTCTTTCAATTTTGGGCGATTTCCTTATTCTCGTGCAGTTTTCGGACAATTTTCTTTATATTGGGGCAATTTTATTTCTCGATTTTTAATAAATTTACTTCAATTTTGGTACATTTCCTTGAATGTTTGGAAAATTTCTTTTACTATTGGGCAGTTTTCTTTCGATTTTCAGTAAATTTTCTTCAATTTTACTTCAATTGTTTTCAATTTTCGGTCAATTTCCTTCATTTTCGAGCAATTTTTCTTCAATTTTAGGTAAGTTTTCAATTTTTGGGAAATTTCCTTCAATGTTTCGGATATCTCTTTCATAATTTGGGAAATTTCTTTTATTCTCGTGACATCTTTTTAAATTTTTTTTTAATTTTTTGGTGCAATTTGTCTTCGATTTTCGGTAAATTTTTACCAATTATCAGGAAATGTTGCCAACAATTTTTACCAAAAATTTCTTTCAATTTTTGCTTAATAATTCCTCAATTTTCCCTTTCTCTAGCATTTTAGAGAAAGCCTGTCAGGGAGGACCATTCTCTCTGCTTCCCGCTTATAAGACCATGCACCCGTGTCCCAATATGTTCCATTCATCGTGTCAAAACTGCTCATAAAACACGTTATCACATCATCCCTGGTTTGGTTTGGCTTTATAGTTTTTCCAAAAAATATCTGATTTTTTCCTCAAAAGTATCAAGTGTATACCTCAAAATATCCATTTTTTTTTCTTCTCAAAACCTGCAAAGTTTTTCCTCAGAATTAAAAATTTCCGAAGATTTTCCTCAAAACTTCAGATTTTTCCATTGGAATTTTGTTTTTGTTTGGGGAGGGGTAGGGGAATTAGCTTGAATTCGGATTTTTTTTTTTGGTCCCCTTGCAAAAAAAGTTTAGCAACGCCACTGCCTCACTGGATTTGCTGCACTCCTCCTCTTCTGCCACTTTCTGAAGGCGCTATATAGATCTCTGTTGTTGTTGTTATTAATCTTGATTAATTTGCACACTAACACCTTTACCGTTGATTAAATGTTTTCATGGCAGGATCAAGACAGATCTCCAGATGTTATACCGTTAACGAAAAGCTTTGGATACGACGTAAAGCAACATCCCGTTGAATTCACATTCAGCAAAGCCAAAAAGATTGGGATGACGTATTTCAAATATATTGAATCGAGGCTGGTATCACCTGCAAAGGGTCACATACATGTTGGCGAAATCCTCCATTTTAGAATTGATGTAAAAGATGAGAAAAATTGTTCCCGTGTGGAGGGTGGTGACTTTTTCCTTGCTACGATGACAGGTCAAGAAAATAATACAAAAGTAAAGGCATCAACAGCTGGGAGGGTAGAAGACTATCAAAATGGAACCTACAGTGTTTACTTTTACGCCGGGTGGAGCGGATCAGCTCAAATTCACATCACGTTAGCACATCCAAGAGAAACTGTATTATGGATGAAATATGTGTTTCTGTGAGTATATTTCATTGTTTTATTGACAATACAAGGGCAATGACCCTTTTCCTGCTCCATTGACCTGCAGAACTACCGCTGCATCATTGGCCAGGAGTACAACTGTTGTATGCTTGCACCTTTGCTGATTGGTTGCGCTTTTGGCTACAGCTATCAAAAAGTGAAACATCTTTCTCTTTCATCCAACATACTGACATAATGGATACACTGTTCAAATCATTGTAAAAAAAAAAAAAGGCCTAGAATGAGAATCATGGGTTAAATCAAAGAATCGACTACGATACAAAAAAATTAACTGTGCCAATTATGTAGATATGACCCCCCTTCTCCCCTCCCTCTCAAATCCCACCTATGAGGGAACTCCAATGAAAGTAAACCAAAGAATTGACTCTTTGCATCTTACGAGTGCGAGTTCACTTCTAAGCATTGAGTAGTCATCATCAACATCAAATCGTTTCAGGTGCTGGACCAACCATGAATATTTATGTGAACATCCAACAAGTGAGAGGGAGAGGGGTCCATGGGGCTGTGATAACATAATCACGCCCCAGCCCCCTCCCCCAATATATCACACAAAATGGGGAGGGTCTGGGGAATCTAGGGCCCGATTCCATCATTCCTAATTTCCATCGTAAAATGTTATTTTCCAAAGTGTAATTTAATCAAGTAATGACAAGATGTAACATGACGGCTTTCAAATAACTAACTGACTTTTCATTTCATTAGACCAGATCAACACATTCCCACGTGGCAAGGGGAATTCTTCGCTACAAATGGAAGTGCTATTCAGAAAACTACTTGTAGACTAGTCTACTTATCAGTCTGGACTGAAAAATGCATTTTCAGGAACCCACGAGTCCTTGGTAATTACCATGTAAGTTGTGACGTTCCACCATCGCTGCCCTGTGAAGCGCTTGTCGGCATGAGAGGGAAGGCAGGGTACACTGGTATGCTATTAGACCTTTTAAACAAGACTTCTAATTTGCCATTTTTTAAAAAGGTGAGTTCAATTTTCTCTTTACTGTCACATAAAGATAAAAACAAATGGTATTAAGAAATATGTGTATCATTTTCCTGTCTTTAATAAGATATAGGCCTACAGTTTGCTAAAAGTCTATCATTGAATATCTTTTTTTTTAAAGATCAAGAATTCACATTGCTAATTGTTTGTATCTACAGTAAGTCTATCGTTTCCAATTTGTTAGTGAAATAATATTTGTCTATTTGCAGTTTAATGCATATATATACGTCAATAGATATAAATCATCCCGATTTGTCTCTTGCCATCCAATTTGTTACTGCAAGTACCCGATGAAATCATAAGGCCCAAAAGAATATGAAATATTTCACAATGGTTTCACAGGTTCCGAATCCTTTGTCAAGTAATGTTTCTGGTTTAAGAAAGTACATTGAATAAGAAAATGAATGATATGAGATCCTAATCTCTCCGATATTAATGTGAAGACTTGTTGGATAATCAGGATGTTTGCATTTTTCATTTCTACTTAGTTTGGTGAGGAACAGAACCACGAGGAAGGTGGGAAAGAGACCATGTTAAAAAAAAAATCATTAAAATGTATTGTAAATTTCATAATCACCACAGACACACAAAACTTTTTTCATATAATGCCATTGTTCTGTTGTTTGTAGGCATGTAGGCCTATTACAAATGAACATTGCAAGAACGAAAACATTTCTGGTTTATTTGACATGCATGTGACGTCCAGCGACCTAGCTAGATTTTTTTGAAGACGGGGCGGGGGGAGGGGAAGGGGGAGGAGAATAGCAATTTCAGAATTGAAGCTAATGACCACAGGTAAACCAAACACTCTTTTCATGTAATGCCACAGCAAAAACCTCAACTTTTTTTAGGAAAAGTCAAATATATGAAAGAGGAAATCGGGTAATATAAAGAAAAACTTCGAAATTTTGAAGAAAAGAAGTCAGTTATTTTCAGGAAAAAGTACGATATTTTGAGGAAAAACCGGACAAATGTTTAGGAAATAATCGGAAATTGCTACCTTTTAATCAGTTAATAGACCAGATTTGAAAATTAAGTTTTCGGCAATTTTGTTATCCCTTTTGCCAAGACTCGATTGATTTTATCAGGATTATCCAAAAAGTAAAACATATGAATGAAGATCTGCTCTAATTTTCCAACTTTTTGGAAGTTTTCGGCCAGGCTACGCTACTGGTAACTTCACAGGTAGATTCATACTCTTATTGGAAAGTACACAAATTACTTAAAGAATTTTCTCTTTGTATTTCTATCAGGGATTACCTCTACCAACCTCTCAGAAATACAATCGGCATATTAAACGTTAAAGGTAAAAGACAAATCTTTATCAAACCTTCAAAATATGTGAAAAATTTACATATTTTCACAAAATGTATACTCTCTTCATATGTATTTTGCTCCTTTTATTCCTAGTTATTACAAAAGACAGGGGCATATGAAACATTTTGGAGTTTTGGGAACATTTTGGCGAGTTTTGGGAACATTTTCGGAACTTTTCTTCAATTTTGGGAAATTTTGGCCAGTTTTTGGAAAAGTTTGGCCAGCTTTGGAGAATTTTTGGTCAGTTTTCGAGAAATTTTGGCCAGTTTTCATAATAGTTTCACCAATTTTGGGGATATTTTACAAAAATATTTAATAATTTTACCATATTTCCTGATTTTATATTAATATCTTCCCAATTAGGCAGAAAGTGTGCAACCGGGTAGGTAAAATCTGCTCAGGAGGCAGCTGGCCCTCTGCCCCTCCCCTTCTTTCCTATGCCTCTGCAAGGAGGTGTATCTCCTGGCTTATTATTTCTAAAACAAAGGGGTGCCAAAGGTTAAGGTGTCAATTTTTTTGGATTTGTAGAAGCAACATTAGCTAAAATGCTCTAAAAGCTACTAAAAACCACCAGAATAACAAAATTTGATTTTAACTGCAGGCTGTTCTAGTACTATTTCTCTATCTATTTACAAAAATCAATCTTGTATAACTAGCTGTGTATATCATGGATTTCAACCCTCTGTAATTATGACATAGTTTTATGAATAACCTTTGGACAGTACCAGACTCATCATTAAGTATGTCTTAAAAAGTATTTTAACTGGTGTACATGTTTGTGCAGGCACACTTCTAAGGATTAAAACATCAATTTCCGTGCACAATTTACAATCAAATAAGTCTAGCATTGTATTAAATCAGCAGAAGTGTGTCATTACAATCAGATTTACTTAATACATTGCTAGGATTAACCCAGTTTTCATTTACATTTAATTCAAATCTGAAGTTGGCACTCATCAGCTCTTTAAAGTGTAAAATTCAAAATATTCAGAATGTATTTTCATGAGAAAATTTACTTGCCTTCCTAAAGGGTATCCTATATGCCTTGCCATCTTAAGCATGAACAAATTATTATGAAAATAACAATATAATATAACTAGAACTGTCGGAAGGACAGTATGCTGACTATTCAAAACTAGTATAATGGGCTTATAGAGGAAAGTATATAAAGAAATATGGTAGCAGGGGTATTTAATTTCAAATTACTTAAGCTTTAAAAGATGCACTTACATTTTCATTTGCACTACAACTTCAAAATATTTTTTGAGTTTTCCTAGATATTTTAAGCCAAAAAAACTCAAGTAACTCAGAAAACCTGTAAAACCTAGCAGGCTTTATAACTACAACACTTCTTTTAGTTCTATCAATTGAACAATAAAGAAGAGGCCATGACTTGCCAATGTCAATGAAAGAATGCCAATCAGCCCCCTTTCCAACCTGCACCCTCCCCCAACCCCTACACATTCCCAGTAATACATCCTGGATTGTAATACAACTTCCAATTTAAGAAAATATGTGTATCAAGCAAAGTCAAGCAGCATGAACAATGTACAATAACAATAAAGCCAAATTATGCGAAACAATATTGTTAGTTTGATAAAGGCCTAACGGCACCACGACAACGATAGTCAAATTGTGCCTTAAGGGTCAGATCATTCTACAGGGAAAAAAAAAAAAAAAAAAGGAAACGGGGAAAATAAGAAAAATACAAGAACAAAAAGCCAGAAAGCTGTGATCGAGAGAGGAGGTGCATGGGTGAAAAGAACAAAGTAGAGACGGGGTGGAAGAGGAGAATTAAATATGGTTGTAGAGGGAAGCATGATGAAGGAAGGAGATATTTCTATTCGGAGGGTTTTTCTGGAAGAACTCAGCAATTGAGTTGTGGGGAGCGAGGGAAGCTTTGGGAAGGTTGTACAGGGGGCAAGCAAAAAGAACGTGATGGACTGTGAGGGTGCAATGGCAATTGTTGCAGAGGGGTCGGGGGAGCCAGTAAGTAGGTGGGAGTGAGTGAGGTGGGTGTGACCGATTTTAAGACAGGTAATATGAACGTTGTCGATACGAGAGAGGTTGTTGATTGGAATGGTGAGCTGGATGACATGGAGTTTGTTATCAATTTGGGAGTTCCATGAGGTTTGGCAGCGGTCACGAACAAGGGAAGCGATAAGCGGTTTGATGTAAGAAAAGGTTTTGGGAAAAGGGGTAGGGGAGGTTGAGGACAAGCTTAGCGGCTGCATCAGCCCTGGCATTGCCAGGGATGCCAACATGGCTGGGTATCCAGAAGAAAAGAATACTTTTCCTGCAGAGGGTGGGCGAAAGGAGTTTCCGGAGGAGGAGGTGGGATGTGAAGTTATCCCATTAAAGATTGAGTAAAGAAGTAAGAACAGCCTTGGAGTGGGAGAAAATGGCAAAGTGGCTGAGCGGAGAGTACTCAATAAAGTTGAGGGCGAGGAGAATGGCCTTTGCCTCGGCTGAAAAGATGGACGAGTAGTCGGGAAGTCTGCTACTGAGGGTGATGTCTTGGATGACGGCAGCAGCAGCTGTCTTGTAGCCTTCCTTGGAGCCATCAGTATAGATGGAGGTGTAGTTTGAGAGTTGGTCTTTGATTTGGTTGTGGAGATTGATGAAGAGGTTAGGATGGCTTTGGGTTGTGTGATGAGTGAAGAGGCCCAGGTGGATAGAAGGGAGGGGGTGGCCCAAGGAGGAAAAGTGGGCCAGGAGAAGGTGCCCAGAGTGGCGGGGTTGATGCCGAGATGTAAGAGGTCTAATTTAATGCGTAAGCTAAGGGAAGGGATAAGGTTTTAGTCCTATCAAAAAGGGTGGAGAATTTGGGGTACCTAATGAGGTTGTAAACAGGGTTCTGGGTGTTGGTGAGGACTGTAAAAGCATAGGAGAGGCTAAGCTTTCTACATCTAAGTAGAAAGGGGGTTCGTTGGCTTCAACATGAAGACTGGTGATTGGGGAGGTCCTGTAGGCTCTTAGACAAAGCCTGAGGGCTTCATTGTGGATGGTGCTGAGGTATGAGTTGTGAGCGACACAGTAGACAATATTGCCGTACTTAAGCTTGGCACGAATGGTGAGCCTGAAGATTTTGTAGAGAGCATGACGGTTCGGACCTTAAGTGGTGTTGGAGAGGAGTCGGAGGATGTTGAGGGAGCTGTTGCATTTTAGTTTCAGGTTGGTGATGCGTTGCTTGTAGGAGAGCTTGGGGTCTGGAGTTAAACCCAGGAACTTCGTGTGTTCAACTTTAGGGATGCGATTGCCATTTAAGACGATGTTTGGGTTAGGGTGGAGGTTGTTGAAATGACAGAAGTGCATCCAGACTGTCTTGTCTGTGGAGAATTTAAAACCGTTATTGTTGCACCAGACTTGCAGCTGGTTGAGGCTGAATTAGAGCCTATTTTCGATAAGAGGAAAACTAGGGGAGGAGTAGAAGATGGTGAAGTCGTCCATGTAGAGGGTACGTTTGACGTTGGGGCCAAGGTTGCCCGCGATGTCATTAATGCCCAGGTTGAAGAGAGTGGGAGAGAGGATGCTGCCTTGGGGGACGCCCTCTTCTTGGGGGTAAGGGTTGGAGAGGGTGTGGCCAATACGAACTTGGAACTGCCTGGGTGAGAGAAAGTGAGGATAATGCCGTATTTCCATGTAGTGTCGAAAGTTTTCTCGAGGTCAAAAAATGGTAATGAGGTGTTCCTTTTTGCAAAGGAAACCCGAATAGCGGTGTCGAGCGTAATTAACTGGTCTAGGTATTGCGACGTTTTCGGAAGCCGCTTTGATGAGGGGAGAGGATTATGTTGGTCTTAAATGGACCAGTTTAGTCTCTGATTAATAATTCTTCCCATAATTAGACAAAAACAGCAGGTGAGGGCGATGGGGCGGTAGCTGGAGGGATCGATACTGTCCTTCCCCGGTTTAAGGACGGGGGCCGGGTGACAATAGCTATCCTCCAGATAGGGGGAAAGGAGTGTAAGGACCAAATGTGGTTGAGGATGGTGAGTAGAGTAGTGGTGGCCTTGTCGGGGAGGTGTTTCAGGGACTGGTAGGGGATTTCAATTGGGCCCTTGGAGGTACAGCCAGCGTCGTGGATGGCTTGGTTTTATTCAGAAATGGTGAGGGGGGTGTTGTAGCTTTCAGAGTTGTCGGAGGGAAAGGTGACACTCCGGACTTCATCGTGAGCTGTTTTGGTATTGAAGGCATTGGCCTAGATGTTGCTGAAAGAGGCGGCGAGGTGGTTAACGATATCCTTTTTTGCTGTGAGAAGGTTACCATTCGAGGAGAGATGTGAGATTTGCCCACCCTGCCTTGGAAGCTGTTAACCATTCTCCAAATCTTTTTAGTTGGGGTTGTTGGTGGTGAGAGAAGAGATGAAGTTGTTCCAAGTGTTAGTTTTACTGTCTTTGATAGTGCGCCTGGCCTCGGCACGGCTGATGCGAAAGTGGTTGAGGTTGATGGTGGTCGAGTTAGTTTTGAAGTTCCTGAGGGCCCTTTTTCCTGTTCTTGATGGCGGTTCTGCAATCATCAGAGAACCAGGGCTTGGGGAAGGAAAAGATCAAAAAGAAGGGGGATGATTAGGGGTTTGGGAATTGAGCAAGCGGCGATGTTGATAAGAATATTACTGAAGTTTGACATGGGATTCTCACCCTCGAGGAGCTGGAGAGAGAGGTGTGAGTCACAGAGGGTTTCGAAAAGGGCCCAGTCAGCCTTCTCGAGGTTCCAATTGGGGGTGTGGTCAGTGGGGCTTTGAAGATTGGAGGGTATAAGAAGAGGGTAATGGTCACTACCACAGAGATCAGCAGTGACTCTCCAGCTAAAATCAAGGAGATTGGGGTAATATATACACAGGTCGATACAGGTAAGGGAGCCGGTGGTATGTCAGGAATTAGTGTTGAGAAAGGAGAGGCTGTGCTGCCACAGAGTGTTTTTGACGAGCTTGCCTTTGTAGGTGGTGGTAATAGAGCCCCACAGAGGGTTGTGGGCGTTGAAGTCACCAAGAAGGATGAAGGGGGAGGGGAGCTGAGAGATAGGTTATTAAAGCTGGTTGGCTGAATGTTGGCGTTGGGGGGAGGGGTTGGATATATATACCTCACCATTAAGTGTGAACAATGCTCTTCACATATACTGAATGATCATCATACCCACTTCAATTCAAGAGTACCACATATACAAATATTTTAATTTCTATGCAAATAAGCTCATTATTATGCACACACAATCCCCCAATCATGCTCAACTGAACTGTACCAATGCCCTCTACCACTGAACAAAATCGCAAGTGTAAGTTATCATCTCAGGTTAAATATTTTGTATGCAAGTCCATTTTTATGCAAATAACTTACACAATATGCACACTACACCTCACCATTAAGTGTAGACAATGCTCTTCACATTAATGATCATTTGTGTAAAACAAGATCCCTACTTTAATTTAATAGATATCATAGATACAAATATTTTCATTGTGATGCAAATAAGCTAATTAGTATGCACACACAACCCCAAATCATGCTCATTTTCACTGTACCCATTTCCTCTACCCCTGTACCAAGTTATTATCTAAGGTTAAACATTTTATGTGAAAGTCTATTGTTAAGCAAATAACCTAATTAATATGCACATTACACCGCACCATTAAGTGTAAACAATGTTCTTCACATATCACATATATGATCATTTGTGCAAACAAAATCCCCACTCCCACTTTAATTTCAGAGATATCATAGATACAAATATTAATATGCAAGTCTAAGAATACTAAAGCAAATAACTTATTGGTTAAGACTTCTTACTCTTGATAAAGACAATTATCAGGCACATTGTTATGTAGAACAGACTATTGGCAAACAAAGGAGTACTACCATGGGGACTATGCAACCATTTTTAACAATGCCACCAGACTACAAAAATGCCTTAATAGCAAGCGGCTATCAACCAAAATTTGAATAAACCCCGCCACCAGACGCCGAATGCAAAATCCGGAGCAGAAAAATCATTTGGTTTAACCCAACCTTAAGCAGAACAGTAAAAACTAATGTAGGAAAAAGATTTTTGAAGCTAATCACCAAACATTTCCCTCACAGCCACAAATCTTCAACAAGACTAAACAATATCAAAGTGAGCTACAGCTGCATGAAAAACATCGAATCAATCATCAAGAGCCACAACTCAAAACCCTGTCACAAACAAGTTCAACCACCCCAAAACAATGCAACTGCCGCATAAAAGTGACTGCCCCTGAACGGAGATTGCTTGCTAAAGCCATTGTGTACAAAGCTCAAGTGTACAATCACGAAGCTGTCTTTACATACATTGGCATGACAGGCGGGTGCTTAAAACAGCGGTTTTACAACCATAACAAGTCCTTCAAACACAGAATGCATTTCAGCGAAACAGCTTTTTAAATTCATCTGGGCTCTAAAAGAAAAGAACGAAATCTTCAAGATCTCCTGGTCGATCGTGAAACAATCAAATATTCTAATGAGTTCTAGTATGATTGTTTGACGATCAATATGTGTATATATATGTCTGTATGTATGTGTGTATATATTATAAATATATTATATATACACTTTATATACACTTTATATACATATATTATAAATATATTATATATACACTTTATATACATATATTATATACATATATATTATAAATATATATCTATATATATATATATAAATATATATATATATATATATATATATATATATATATATATATATATATATATATATATATATATATATATATATATATATATATATATATATATATATATATATATATATATATATATATATATATATATATATATATATACATATATATATAAAATATATATTTTTCTTTTAATGGTTAGTTTTCGGAATATCTATTAAATTTGAAAAAATGAATCAGTTTATTCGCTCGAAATTTCAGCCATTTTTTTGTCCAACAAATTGACTATAATTTTGGGCTAAAATATTCAGGTAAAATTCTGCTTTTCGGAAATAGCTGAGAGCAATGTAAACTCCCTGCTCCCTCCCTGAGATGCCTTGCATGGCAACACTGCACATTCAGACAGCATGCGAGTGTGCCTTATTGGAAATATTACATAAAACTGTGATGTGTTGATAACAAATTTTCAGAGAAATGGGTGATATACTGTAGGCCAGAGCCGTGGCCAGCATGGGGCATGGTCCCTTCCCCCTTGCAAAGGTCTGAGCCAACTTGAGTAAAGTCAAACTGAAAATAATAACTGTGTGGTGAAATATTCAAGTACGACAATTTTTTAATTTTGGGGTTAAAACTTTCACCAATATTTTCTTTAAAACGGCCCAAACTTGGTAAAAATGCACAAATTTGATTGGAAGTCACCCAAAGTTTGTTTACAATAGTGCAAATAAGGTTAGAAATCGCTTTTATGTTTTTTAAATTTGCTTAGATTGCCCAAATTTTGTTAAAATCACAGAAATTAAGTTTAAAATGGCCCAAATTTTCTTTAAAAATGGCCTTAAAGTGGTTAAAAAAGTCCATTATATATCAAATTGGTAGTGATTCACTTGTTTCAGTTTGACATCTCATAATATTCGATATTTTTTATTTAGCCAAAAGTCAGATTAAAAAGGCAAATTTTGGGGCACTTTTTGCCAACTCTGGTGCCAAAAGCTGGATACACCACTGCCCATAGGTAAAGCTCCAGAAACTGTGATTTATAACTTTTGATCAGCTCACTTTGAAGAGAAAATTACATATCAAATTCTAGACTTAAAATATGCATTTTTATTTGGTGGACATCGGGTGGGTGCAGGGAACAGGGGTAGGATGTTGGGCACGGCACAATAACAAACATACAAAGGCACATTTTAGGTCAAATTGGGGCACCTGCCACTGAAGGCGGAGTGTGCAACCCCCGCACCCCACCATCTGGATCCGCCCGTCCTTTTATTTGAATCATGATCTCAGATTTCATTCTAAAACCTTGACTGCAAATTTTGAAAAGCAAAAAAAAACAAAACATTAAATTAAAAAAGAAAACCACACCAGAAAAAAGAGGCTGCATCCTGCAGCCCTGTGCCTCATCTTCATGCCATGTTATGTGAAAGCCATGTTACCTAAAATTCAGGCACTTTAAAAAAATCGGGTAAATTTAGATGACACCCCCTTCCCCAATGTGTGAATGTTCATGATGCCCCTGGCCATTACTAGGGGTTGGCAGATATTCCAGCCTGCATTCTATTTATTAAGACTCAATTAATGAAAAAGCTTATGGTCTAAAATAATAATAAGTCCAAATTTATTGTGCCTATGCAGAGTGAGTTCCACCAAGTTGAATTCTTCACTGATCCAACTGTAAAGTCTAAATTGTTAAGTTATTCGAATCCTTTATTTGTTGTCTATGCCTGTACAAGTAGCTGTTACCTAATTTCAATTCTTCATCCATTGCATTGATGTTTCCTACTTTTCAATTAATCTCATAATTTTAATTATTCCTCCTTTCAGGTCAATTTAATCACAACAATCTGCAAAAGAAAACCCACTATGCTCCAGCGTGTGGGGCAGATCTACCTCCATCCATTTCAGGCTTTTGGTTAAATCATACATGGCACAATGTACTCTGCAATCCGATCTCCACCAATCAGCTGAAAGATCTCAAGTCATGTTTATTCAATAGAAACTTAATCCTCTCTGGAGATTCAACTACTCGTCAGTGGTTTGCCATGATCACGGATATTCTTGGAAAAGGGGAACCCCAGGACCATCAAGTTAAGTTCACTCTATCAAGGATTGATCCTGTGGACAAGATCAATGTTTCATTCTATTTCCATCTCTCTCCACGCACCCATTTCAGATTTTTGTAAATCTTTCAGAAACACAATTTGAAGTAGATATTCTGTACAGAATTACAGAGTATGATTGCAATAGGACAATAATAGTTTTGAGTCCATGGGCTCATTTTATTGTATGGCCATGGACCTCTTTTAAGTGGAATATGTTGAAAATATTCGTGAGGCAATTTTAAGAGCAAGAGATATATGTCCAATGTTACCAATAGTAATTAAAAGCCCGCATCCTGTCAATAAACAAACATCAATGGTTGGAAGGGATTGGATATTTACTGAAATTATGAGGCTGTTCCGATCAAAACTTAAAGATCTTGGGTTAATTTTTATTGACATTTGGGACATGACACTAAGCTCTTTGGAACCAATACAACTGCACATGCCCAAAGAGGTCATACGAGCAGAGATACAGCTTTTGATGTCATATATCTGTTAATTTCTGTCATGGATATCAGAGTGGCCCTTTCGGTCATTTGGTTTTTCTAGAAGGAATGTTACTCTGCTGTATTGCCTTCTGATATCACCACTCCTATCCCTTTCACTCAAGTGATTCTGCTATGAGAGAGAGAGAGTTGAACACACAATTACAATGACGGGGTCGTCGCCTGCGTATTAAACTTTATGATAGTACAAATGCTATCACGAAACGCTTAATACGACCCAGACGAAACACAGGTACGACGTGACGGACAGACATAACATCGACAACCAAGTTAATGTCCACGGCCTTTGATAACCAGTTGTGGTGCACTGGCGTGTCTACCCGCCCCAGGATTGAACCCCGGGCCTCGTGGTCTGTAGACAGGTATTATAACCGCTACACCACAGTAGGTAGATTGATTCTGCTATGAACCTTGTCAAGGAGTTTTTTAGAACTTTTCAAACCGAGTATAAGCGAAAGTAATTTCTTCCGTACCTTAACCAATCAACTGCTGGGTGAATTTTCCCTTTGTTGGCCAACCAATCAGCTGCAGGTGATGGAGGTGCGTTCGTAGTGCCATCTTGTACAACACATGTATGATAAGCATTTGTAAGCATACACTTGGTCCCATACAATGCATGAATTGTGCAGATATAAAGGCAAGAATCCCCAGTATTTAATTGTTTGATGAGAGTCACCCAGTATACCATTGTTTCGTTATGGACACATTAAGTTCGACCATGTGACATTATTTAAATTAGTTTACCAATTCAGATTTGAAAAGGTGTATAGAATAAAATAAGTCTTTCAATTCTGCCAACAGCCATTTCAATATCACTTGTTCGGTTGCTAGCTATAATCTTGGACAATACTCGTTGGAAAACTTCCTGAAAATTGTTGTACTGCTTATATGAATATACTTTTCTATTCTTTGTTATTTAACATTCAATCGTCATAAATAATGGCAATTTTCTTAGTGGTTCTTTAATCCATATTCTCTCATTGTTACATAGCATTTGTTTTATTTGAAGGACATTTGCATACTTATCTTGACGCCCTCAGTGTCACCTACTCTATCTTCACCCTACCCACCTTTCCTCACCCCATTCAATGATAAACAATGTAAATGTGTTTTTGTTTTTTTCACAGTATGTTAAAACACAAACAAACCATGGAAAGAGGGGAGGGGGTGGGGAGTTCAAAATTGAAGAAGGAAATAATCAAGTATTATAACACTAAATATTTAGTCCATTGTGATGCTGAATTGTTCCAACAGTTTTGTCCAAGATTGTAGAGAATCCCAAGCTCAGGATACTGGAATACACTCCTTACTTAAGTTTATTTACATATATTTCTTCCACACTTATGGAAGTTTTAGTTGAATCTGGACAGGTACAGTTTCAATTTTCACAAGAGATTTGCTATTTTGTCATTTCAGATGTGATTATAACAAGAAGACTTTTTTAATGAATATCAACAAGCATGAAGTTGTGTCTCAGTTTTTTTTTTAAACACAAGCTATACAGTTGTTACTGGGTATTGTCGGAAACTTTAAACACAAACCAATAATTGCTAACTGTGATGTCATCAACGATAGGTGACTAAATACTAAGTAGTTGCAACTAACCACCACCTCTTCTACATAGTCCTTACTTGGGTTTTACTACCAACAAACTTCACAATATTTCATTCGATGACACTTTTGCAGCATTGAGTTTAGCACTCTATAGCTCTTAAGATTTCCATGATTGAAGACTGGTTTCAAACCACATATTTTACACCATTTGCTGATTTGATGTTAATCAAGAAGGCACAGTTAGGAGGTGCAGTGGTTAAGGAATCATGCTCGTATGCGAAAGGCACCAGATTCATCTCCCATCGCGGCAAGCACTACATTGTGTCCTCGAGCAAGACACTTTACCTGCACCCTCCATTTAGCTATAAAATAAGTACCAGCACTACTGCGAAGTTGGAGAGTCATGTGCTCTCATCTGCTTGCACCAAGGAAACCAGAGATTAACAGGGCTGGACCTTCATGTCTCTAGTATGGATTGAACAAACTTTTGATGGTTACAGAGCACTTAATCAGTACAACTGACAACCAACAAAAATAAATTTATGCATTAGGTTACTCAAATACCACACTTTAAGGAGGGAATGATTTCGTCCAGTTAATGTAACATTGTTTCTTCTTAGCACAACTTAAAAACACCAACACTTTGATTAGTCAGAGGTTGCATTACTCTATCACATCTATGCTCGTTAGAAAGAATGAATTGCATGTAATTCCATTTCATCACGATATAATCTCTTCATCCATGATGGTGTTAACACACTCTCATGTACCATGAACCATGTGACTGTTGTTCTGCTTAACATCTGACCTGTCATCGCACAATGTCCAATTTCCCAACTGATTTGGCATCTGATGATGTTCCTTTCCCCATCTGACTTGGCATCTGATGATGTCCCTTTTCCCATCTGACTTGGCATCTGATGATGTTCCTTTTCCCATCTGACTTGGCATCTGATGATGTTCCTTTTCCCATTTGACTTGGCATATGATGTTCCTTTTACCATCTGACTTGGCATCTGATGATGTTCCTTTTCCCATCTGACTTGGCATATGATGATGTTCCTTTTCCCACCTGACTTGGCATCTGATGATGTTCCTTGCCCATCTGACTTGGCATCTGATGATGTTCCTTTTCCATCTGACTTGGCATCTGATGATGTTCCTTTTCCATCTGACTTGGCATCTGATGATGTTATTTTCCCATCTGACTTGGCATCTGATGATGCTCCTTTTCCCATTTGTCCTTGCACCTCAAGATAAACCATTTCTCATCTGAAGTGATAACTCAAGCATGATGGACAATCTGCTCCAGCTTTTTCTTCATGTCTTCTGAATTTAGTTGCTCCCATGTCAAAAGAGACATTCCAAGCTGATCTTCCTGAAATAAAAAAACATATGCTGTCATGAAAGATTTGATATGTTTGTGGGTAAGGACAATTATACAAACACTAGCTAGCTAATTGTTAGACCTAACAAATAAGCTTGTATATGTAAAGTTCCTTGCTTAACTTCCCAGTACGTTTTCATTGATGAATTAGGATGAGGTTGCAATCGTAAGCACACTATCTGTGTATGCTGTTCTAAAGAGTCTCCAAGCTTCAGTCGTTGTTGCAATCCTTTTTAATCACCATGGCGATTTCTTAACAGAACTTTGGCTGACACCTGTGGTATTGGTAATAACTAAAGAGGATTGCATCAAAGATGTCGTTAGATTAAATAGGGCAGGCAAAACAATTATTAAAGTGGGCATAGGCATATTAACCAGGGACATGTACACACAACTTTTTGAGAAGATGACAAAGCGTCCCTTCACTTAACTGCTAGAAGAAAAAATCCTTTTAATTATTGAAAATTATCATTTTACAAAATGTTCATGGAATTTGTTTTTAACGACAGCCAATTGAAAGCTCCCATTTACTTTTCTACAATAATTGCAATTGCAGCTAGGTGTAACAAGCTCACCCTCCTAAACGGCTGTGCCATCTCCCTCAGAAACTTCTTGCTGACTTGCACTGCCTCATCTGTCGATAAATTCAAAACGCTCTCCTTCAGGTGTTCCTGAATCCAGCGAGGTAGCTTGCTCCTCTTATCAATTCTGGAAAACCTCTGAGAAAAAAAAACATCCAATAAAAGTCATGCAAATTACCATTAAAGAGTAACAGATGGATGAAGACACATTTCTAACAATTGAAATGAAATACATATGTGCATTTGTCAAGTCAGATCCAACACTCATGTACTGATTTGACCAGGCCTTTGCACCAAATAAAAATAGCAATTTTAGTTTTCGAGTAATGGCTGATCAAAGTTTGGCCAATATCAAATTTACGATAAATTTGTGATGGGCATACAGCTCAAAATCTTTATGTAAGTCTCTAATTTTTTTCCCTAAATCTCAGTACTTGATAATGATGAGAAAGCCTATTCCTGCAAGAATTTGATTGGGGGTGTGGTAAACACCGATTTTAACAAAATATTTAACTTCTTTCATGATTTTTCATACTCTTTAAAGCAATTGAGCTAAATTTGCCATATACCTTCAGCTTTTTGTCCATATACTAGAGGGAGTATTCATCCTTTCACGATACAAATGGATAATAATTGCTTCTATGATGCAATGCTTGGATGATGTTCTTTTTCAACCCTTCAATGGTAAAGTTATTGGTCAAGCTGGTTCGTAGTATACAAAAAGAGAATAAAATGGTGAAGAACTTATCTAAAAATCTTTTCCATGAAGAAAATACTATAGTGTAAAGATTTATCCAATTTGCATCAAAATGACTGAAACCAGAGTAGTAATGACATCACAGCCTCACACAGCCTTTTATGAGATTTTCTGACTAACAACTATTGGATATGGTAGAAGTTTGTTTGTTTGTTTGATGAGGTCTTAACGGCACCATGACAACGAAGGTCAAATTGTGCTGGAGAGGTCAGTCATTTTAAGGTAGTAAGGAAAGAGACCAGGGGAGAATGAGAGAAATTCAAGAACAAAAGCCAGAAAGCTGTGATCGAGAGAGGAGGTGCATGGATAAAACAAAAACAAAGTAGAGAGGGGTGGAAGAGGAGAATTAAATATGGTTGTAGAGGGATGCATGCTGAAGGAAGGAGATTATTCTATCTTGGAGGATTTTTCTGGAAGAACTCAGCAATTGAGTTGTGGGGAGCGAGGAAGCTCTGGGAAGGTTGTACAGGGGGCAAGCAAGGAGAACGTGTTGGATTGTGAGGATGCAGTAGCAATTGTTACAGAGGGGTTGGGGGAACCAATAAAGAGGTGGAGTGAGTGAGGTGGGTGTGACCAATTCTAAGATGGGTAATATGAGGCGTTGTCGATACAAGAAAGGTTGTTGATGGTGGATTTGATCGGGATTGTGGGCTGGATGACATGGAGTTTGTTATCAATTTGGAAGTGTCATGAGGTTTGCCAGCGGTCACGAACAAGAGAAGCGATAAGCGGTTTGATGTCAGAGGTTTTGGGAAAAGGGGAAGGGAGGAGGGGAAGGGAGGAGGTTAAGGGCAAGCTTAGCGGGTGTATCAGCCCTGTCATTGCCAGGGATGCCAACATGGCTGGGTATCAGAAGAAAAGAACACTTTTCCTGCAGAGGGTGGAAGAAAAGAGTTTCGGAGGAGGAGGTGGCAGGTGAGGTTATTCCATTTAAGATTGAGTAAAGTAAGAACAGCCTTTGAGTCAGAGAAATGGCAAAGTGACAGAGGAGAGTACTCAATAAAGTTGAGGCGAGGAGAATGGCCTTAGCCTCGGCTGAAAAGATGGATGAGTAGTCAGGAAGTCTGCTACTAGGGTGATGTCTTGGATGATGGCAGCAGCAGCTGTCTTGTTGCCTTCCTTGGAGCCATCAGTATAGATGGAGGTGTAATTTGAGAGTTGGTCTTTGATTTGGTTGTGGAGATTGATGAAGAGGTTAGGGTGAGTTTGAGTTTTGATAAGTGGAGAGGTCTAGGTGGACAGAAGGGAGGGTGGCCCAAGGAGGAAAAGTGGGCCAGGAGTAGGTGCCGAGTGGCGGGGTTGATGCCAAGATGAAAGAGGTCTGATTTAATCTCGTGAGCTGAAGGAGGCGATAGGGTTTTAGTCCCTATCAAAGAGGAGGAGAAATTGGGGTACCTAATGAGGTTGTAAACAGGGTTCTGGTGTTGGTGGGACTCTAAAAGCATAGGAGAGGCTAAGCTTTTTACATCTAAGTAGAAAGGGGTTCGTTGGCTTCAACATGAAGGCTAGTGATTGGGGAGTCCTGTGGCTCTTAGACAAAGCCTGAGGGCTTCATTTTGGATGTTGTTAATGTGGTTGAGGTATGAGTTGTAAGCGACACAGTAGACAATATTGCCATAGTCAAGCAGCACGAATGGTGAGCCTGAAAATTTTGAGGGGAGCATAAGCGTTCGCTCCCAAGTGGTGTTGGAGAGCAGTCGGAGGATGTTGAGGAGCTATTGCATTTAGTTTCAGGTTGGTGATGTGTGGCTTGTAGGTGAGCTTGGGGTCTAGAGTTAGACCAAGGAACTTTGTGTTTTCAACTTTAGGGATCGATTCCCATTGAGCACAAAGTTAAGGGTTGGGGTGGAGGAGTTGTTGAAATGACAAAAGTGCATGCAGACTGTCTTGTCTTTGGAGAATTTAAAACCGTTAGTTTGTTTGTTTGTTTGATGAGGTCTTAACGGCACCACGACAACGAAGGTCAAATTGTGCCTGAGAGGTCAGATCATTTTAGAGGTAGTAAGGAAAAGAGACCAGGGAAGAATGAGAAAATTCAAGAACAAAAGCCAGAAAGCTGTGATCGAGAGAGGAGGTGCATGGGTAAAACTAAAAACAAAGTAGAGAGGGTGGAAGAGGAGGATTAAATATGGTTGTAGAGGATGCATGCTGAAGGAAGGAGACTATTTTATCTGGAGGATTTTTGGAAGAACTCAGCAATTGAGTTGTGGGGAGCGAGAGAAGCTCTGGGAAGGTTGTACAGGGGCAAGCAAAGGAGAGCGTGTTGGATTGTGAGGATGCAGTGGCAATTGTTACAGAGGGTTGGGGGAACCAATAAGGAGGTGGGAGTGAGTGAGGTGGGTGTGACCAATTCTAAGGCGGGTAATATGAGCGTTGTCGTCTGAGAAGGTTGTTGATGGTGGATTTGATCGGGATTGTGGGCTGGATAACATGGAGTTGTTATCAATTTGGAAGTTCCATAAGGTTTGCCAGCGGTCACGAACAAGAGAAGCGATAAGCGGTTTGATGTCAGAGAGGGTTTTGGGAAAAGGAAGGGAGGAGGTTAAGGGCAAGCTTAGCGGCTGTATCAGCCCTGTCATTGCCAGGGATGCCAACATGGCTGGGTATCCAGAAGAAAGAACACTTTTCCTGCAGAGGGTGGGAGAAAAGAGTTTCGGAGGAGGTGGCAGGTGAGGTTATCCCATTTAAGATTGAGTAATGAAGTAAGAACAGCCTTTGAGTCAGAGAAAATGGCAAAGTGACTAAGAGGAGAGTACTCAATAAAGTTGAGGCGAGGAGAATGGCCTTAGCCTCGGCTGAAAAGATGGATGAGTGGTCAGGAAGTCTGCTACTGAGGTGATGTCTTGGATGATGGCAGCAGCAGCTGTCTTGTTGCCTTCCTTGGAGCCATCAGTATAGATGGAGTGTAATTTGAGAGTTGGTCTTTGATTTGGTTGTGGAGATTGATGAAGAGATTAGGGTGAGTTTGAGTTTTGTTATAAGTGGAGGTCTAGGTGGACAGAAGGAAGGGGTGGCCCAAGGCGGAAAAGTGGGCCAGGAATAGGTGCCGAGTGGCGGGGTTGATGCCAAGTTGAAAGAGGTCTGATTTAATCGTAAGCTGAAGGGGAGATAGGGTTTTAGTCCTATCAAAGAGGGAGGAGAAATTGGGGTACCTAATGAGGTTGTAAACAGGGTTCTGGGTGTTGGTGAGGACTCTAAAAGCATAGGAGGCTAAGCTTTTTACATCTAAGTAGAAAGGGGTTCGTTGGCTTCAACATGAAGGCTAGTGATTGGGGAGGTCCTGTAGGCTCCTAGACAAAGCCTGAGGGCTTCATTTTGGATGGTGTTAATGTGGTTGAGGTATGAGTTGTTGAGCGACACAGTAAACAATATTGCCATAGTCAAGCTTAGCACGAATGGTGAGCCTGAAAATTTTGAGGAGAGCATAGCGGTTCGCTCCCAAGTAGTGTTGGAGAGCAGTCGGAGGAGGTTGAGGGAGCTATTGCATTTTAGTTTCAGGTTGGTGATGTGTGGCTTGTAGGTGAGCTTGGGGTCTAGAGTTAGACCAAGGAACTTTGTGTTTTCAACTTTAGGGATCGATTCCCATTGAGCACAAAGTTCGGGTTGGGGTGGAGGTTGTTGAAATGACAAAAGTGCATGCAGACTGTCTTGTCTTTGGAGAATCTAAAACCGTTATTGTTGCTCCAGACTTGCAGCTGATTGAGGCTGGTTTGGAGCCTATTTTCAACAATAGGAAAGCTAGGGGAGGAGTAGAAGATGGTGAAGTCATCCACGTAGAAGTGCGTTTGATGCTGGGGCCAAGGTCATTCCGATGTCATTAATGCTCAGGTTGAAGAGAGTGGGGAGAGGATGCTGCCTTGGGGGCGCCCTCTTCTTGAAGTGCGGCTTGGAGAGGTGTGGCCAATCTGAACTTGGAACTGCCTGGGTGAGAGGAAGTTTTGAATAAAGATGGGGAGGTGGCCTCTGAGGCCAATGGTGTGAAGTTTCAGGTAATGCCGTATTTCCAAGTAGTGTCGAAAGCTTTCTCGAGGTCAAAAAATATGGCAATGAGGTGTTCCTTTTTGCAAAGGATTCCCGGATAAGCGGTGTCAAGCGTAATTAACTGGTCTAGGGTATTGCGGCGTTTTGGAAGCCAGCTTTGGTGAGGAGAGAGGATTCTGTTGGTCTCGAGGAACCAGTTTAGTCTCTGATTAATGATCTTTTCCATAATTTTACAGAGACAGCAAGTAAGAGCGATGGGTCGGTAGCTGGTGGGGTCGGTGCTATCCTTCCCGGTTTAAGGGCGGGGATGACAATAGCTGTCCTCCAGATAGGGGAAAGGAGTGTGAGGACCAAATGTGGTTGAAGATGGTGAGTAGGGTAGTGGTGGCTTTGATGGGAGGTGTTTCAGAAACTGATAGGGGATGTTATCTGGGCCCTTGGAGGTGCAGCCAGCGTCGCTGATGGCTTAGTTTAATTCAGAAAGGGTGAGAGGGTGTTGTAGCTTTCGGGTTGTCAGAGGGAAAAGTGATTCTCGGGCTTCATCATAAGCTTTTGATTTTGAAAGCATTGGAGTAGTTGGTCGAGGCCGAGATGTTGCTGAAAGAGGCGAGGTGGTCAACGATGTCTTTTTTGCGGTGAGAAGGTCTCCATTCAAGAGAGATGGGAGATGGAAGATTTGCCTACTCTGCCGTGGAAGCTGTTAACCATTCTCCAAATCTTCTTAGTGGGGGTGTTGGTGGTGAGAGAAGAGATAAAGTTGTTCCAAGTGTTGGTTTTACTGTCCTTGATAGTGCGTCTGGCCTTGCACGGCTGATCTTGACGAAAGAGTTAAGGTTATGGGTGGTCGGGTTAGTTTTAAAGTTCCTGAGGCTCTTTTCCTGTTCTTGATGGCGGTTTGCAGTCATCTGAGAACCAGGGTTAGGGATGATTTGGGGTTTGGAGGTTTTGGGAATTGAGCAGGTGGCGATGTTGATAAGGATATTACTGAAGTTAGACATGGGATCCTCATCCTCGAGAAGATGGGGAGAGTGTGAGTCACAGAGGTTTCAAAGGACCAGTCAGCCTTGTCGAGGTTCCAGTTGGGGTGTGCTCAGTGGGGATTTGAAGATTGGAGTGTATAAGAAGAGGGTAATGATCACTACCACAGAGGTCAGCAGTGACTCTCCAACTAAAGTCAGGGGAGGAGGTTAGGGAACAGATAGACAGGTCAATACAGGTGAGAGCCTGTGGCAGGATGAAGGTAGGTCGGGGAGTTAGTGTTCAGTAAGGACAGGCTGTGCTGTGGAGGCGTTTTGATGAACTTGCCTCTAGGGGTGGTGGTATTAGAGCCCCACAGAGGGTTGTGGCGTTGAAGTCACCAAGAAGGATGAAGGGGTGGGAAGCTGAGAGATGAGGTTGTTAAGGCTGGTTGGTTGAATGTTGGTGTTGGGAGGAGATAGATATTGCAGAGAGTGAAAGTTTTGTGGAGGAGATAGAAATACAGATGGCCTGAAGGTCGGTGTGCACACGAACAGGGCTGTGTGGGATATCGTGTCTACTTGAGAATGGAGGCCACCACAGGCCCTGTCAGCATCCACTTGATGTTTGTGATAGCAAGCAAAGTTGTTAAAGGAAGTAATGGTCGGTGGTTTTCAAGAAAGTTTCTTGTAGGCAGAAGGCGACCGGGTTGAAGGTGGAGGCCAGAAGGTCGATTTCTTCAGAATTGGCCTTAAGGCTCCTAATGTTCCATTGTATGATGTTGTGGGTGTTATTGTAATTGATTGTGGTGTATGCCATAAAGGAGGCGGGGAGTTATCTGGAGGAAGATCTGCTGGGTCTGAGTTAAGCTTGTTTTTCTTTGGATCTGTTTCTTTGGGAGCGATTGTTTTTGAAAATTGGGCGAGAAGTATGATCGGTGTGTTTCGTGTCGAGACAATCCATACTCTCTTCAGTGTGGGTTTGGGAGGTGGGTTGTTTGTTGATTGGTTGTTTTGTTGATTGGTTGTTTGTTGATTGGTTGTTTTTGGTTGGTTGTTTGCTGGTTGTTTGTTGGTTTTTTGTTGGTTGTTTGTTGCGACAATGAGGTGTTCTTTGCAAAGGATTCCCGGATAGGGTGTGATTTCTAGTTGGTTTTGGGCTCTTTGAGGAACCAGTTTAGTCTCCTGATTAATGATCTTTCCATAATTTTAGAGACAGCAAAGTAAGAGCGATGGGTCGGTAGCTGGTGGAATCAGTACCATCCTTCTCAGTTTAAGGGCCAAGATGACAATAGCTGTCCTCAGATAAGAGAGAAAGGTGTGAGGACCAAATGGTTGAAGATGGTGGTAGGAATTAGTGAGTAAGCCTTGATGGAAGTGTTTCAGAAACTGAGATGTTATCTAGGCCCCTTGGAGAGTGCAACCAGCGTGTCGATGGCTTGGATTTAATTCAGAAAGGGTGAGAGGGTGTTGTAGCTTCGGAGTTCAAAGGGAAAAATGATTCTCCGGGCTTCATCATAAGCTTTTTGATTTTAAAGCATTGGAGTAGTTGGTCGAGGGCGAGATGTTTGCTGAAAAGGCGGCGGGTGGTCAACGATGTCACTTTGCGGTGAGAGGTCTCCAAGAGATGGGAGATGGAAGATTTGCCTACTCTGCCGTGGAAGCTGTTAACCATTCTCCAAATCTTCTTAGTAGGGTGTTGGTGGTGAGAGAAGAGATAAAGTTGTTCCAAGTGTTGGTTTTACTGTCCTTGATAGTGCGCCTGGCCTTGGCACGGCTGATGCGAAAGAGGTTGGGTTATGGGTGGTCGGGTTAGTTTTAAAGTTCTGAGGCTCTTTTCCTGTTCATGATGGCGGTTTGCAGTCATCCGAGAACCAGGGGTTGGGGGATGATTTGGGGTTTGGAGGTTTGGGAATTGAGCAGGTGGATGTTGATAAGGATATTACTGAAGTTAGACATGGGATCCTCATCCTAAAGGAGATGGGGAGAGGTGTGAGTCACAGAGTTTTAAAATAAATAATGTGTTTACTAACAACAATTTGTTTTGTAATGTTTGAATGTAAGAGTATGGACACCACTCCTGCAGTACAATTTCCGATAAATTCATACAAAAATATAAAATATTACATCGAAGAGTATACTTTAATTTTATGAAGACATAAACCTGTACAAACGAACATAAAATTGTTGACTTTCTCTAAAACTAAACTTATGTTATTTAGATATGTTATAGAACTGTAGACACCAACTCACTTTATCTGCAAAGATCATTATGCCATAGTCTGTCTTGCCCCTGAGAGCTCTCCTACACACTGAAATAGAAAATCAAAGTGGTACGCATGTCAAATAGCACTTTCATGAGAAGTATGTATGCTTCTGGCTCTTTAACTTCAGATCCTCAGGTTTAAAAGTGCCATTAGAGCAAGCAAACTGTGAGCTCGATTGAAAAGTGTAGGTCATTGCTTTTGCTAAGTTCTGTTGTTTTCCATCCATACTTAGAAACGCAATTATTTCTCCTCTTAAAGTCCACCATAAATCTGGGCTTTAAAAATGATCAACCGCTCCAATCTTCCACCCTTGGCAAAATCTTGAATATCCAGCAAATCTGGGTTTTAATGAATATCTTATTCAAAAAATCT
>JAIGNY010001416.1:0-28456 GCA_020152595.1 Chiridota heheva | reverse complement strand
AAGTTTCACATGACATATAATTTTACATTACAAAATTTCACATGACAAAATTTCACATGACATGACTTTTCTCAAGACAAAGTTTCACATGACATGAAATTTCACATGACATAAAATTTAACATGACAGGAAATTTCACGACAGGAAATTTCACATGACAAAATTTCACATGACAAAATTTCACAGGACACAATTTCACATGATATAAAATTTCACATGACAAAATTTCACATGACAAAATTTCACATGATATGAAATTTTACATGACAGGAAATTTCACATGACATGAAATTTCACATGACAGGACATTTCACATGACATAATTTCACATGACAAAAAATTTCACATGACAGAACATTTCACATGACATACAATTTCACATGGCATGACATTTCACATGACATACAATTTCACATGGCATGACATTTCACATGACATAAAATTTCACATGACATGAAATTTCACATGACAGAAATTTTCATGGCGAACCACCCGACGTTTCTTTCATTCGACGTTTCTTGAAAAATAAACCATTTGTTTACAATCACAAACCGCTTCAGAGTCTTACCTTTAGTGTGTGTGGTCATTATTGTATTTATTATCTGCTTCATAGGGCACATGGCTTAGACATGAACGGCATTACGGCCCGTTTTGGGAAAGACAAGGAACGCAACGATGAGGATGTGTTTACATTTGTACTTCAACATTATGGTTAAGACGTTCGTTTTATTGATTCGTAAGATGTTCTTTTATTAACGCCCTCAAAAACATCGATAAGTCATCCGAAATGACCAAAGCCGGAACGGAACACCGTCTCCTCGTCGAAACGACAGACTTTGACCAAAGTAGTGAATCGTTGTTTTTTTACTAGAGGGCGCATGTTATTATATTGTTTTTTAAAATGTTATAAAAAGGCGACGACGACGGTGTGCAACAATCAGTCAAAACTCAGACATGGAAGCAATGACTACCCAAGGATTAACCAATGTCCGTGCCGGCACACAAGACAAGAAAGCTGTCGCTTTAGGAGGCGAACGCTACCCCACCGTCTCTTGCTTCAATGGAAAGTTTTACGTTCACGTACGGCAGTATTTTATACACCCTGATGTCGGGACGACACCCTTGGCGACCAAAAAAGGCATCGCCCTCACACTCGAGCAATGGGCTGTGATAACTCGTCGAGCTCGTCTGGTAACGGACACACTCAAGAAATTAAAGGACAGTACCCATCGCATCCATTCGGGAGAAAAGCTAAAAGTGGTGCTCGGACAGCATACCTATGTCACGATCTGATCGTTCAAAAACAATCTCTACGTACATATCAGAAATTACAGCAACGTTCCTTCTATCGGTGAAGTATCTACCAAGAAAGGTATCGCTCTCACACCCGAACAATGGATGATTTTGGCACGTCCCGAGAGCTTTCGTCAAGTAATCATGTATTTTGAAAGACGAAGAAGAAGACGCAAAGACCAGAAAAGCGATGAAACACGTGACCTCTGAGGATATGTGTAACACCTCAAAAAACATATCTTGAAACGAAGCAGGATGTCATCCGACGATAATTGACTAGCGCCCTCCACTGAATAACGTTATAAAAGTGCCCGAATTCAAAAAACACCCATCACTCTTTCACAACTCTTCGAGAAAGACACATCATCATGGCTCAAACTGGTTGGAATAAAGTAAACGAGAGAAACGGTAACGTGTACTACCATAATAAGCACCCTGGAGAAATGCGATTCTCACCACCGCCTTCGGGTCCCGAAAACATACCGTTGAAGAGAGCGTTGAAAATGCAGAGTTTCGACAAAGTAAGAGACAGTCGCGGATTGGTGACCCGAGCTTATCCCGTAGGAGAGAACGTGTACGTGTCTACATCGCAGTTTGAAAGCATCAAATATGTACATCTCGGCAAGTATGCCAAAACCAACCCCTGTACAATACCAAGAGTCACGGCTCAAGGCATTGCCATGGAAGAGGGCGTTTGGGATGAACTCTGCAAGAACAAAAACATGGTATCCGAAATAGCCTTGCATTACCATACGTCTAACGTCAACGGAGCCAATCACATGAGCGGGCCGTCACACCCCGAAAAGTTACGTTTGCCTCTGGGAAAACAGATTTACATCTGTCTGACCGCAGAAAGTGAAAGCATTCTCGTGGACATACGCCATTACGACTACGCAATGCAAAGCATCAGCGACCCGAATAGACACACCACCCGTCAATGGACCGTCATACCCGGAGAAAAAGGGATTTCTCTCAACCTGGACAAGTGATGTAAACTGGCGAGCACAGAAGGGCTATTTGCAATAGAACATTTGAAAGCATTGGTCAAAGTGCCCTTCGTGGTGAAAAATGCCAGCGACATGGACGAATTGTGCGAACAGATGTTCGAGGATACCATAGCACAACATTCAAAAGCAAAGAAAAAAAAAGTAAATTTAAAACTGGAGAAACCCATCATCGAGACACCCAAAGAAGAAGAAGAAGAATCCTCTGCATGAACATGTTTGTTATTGTTATTATGCCATATAAGCTGCGTCTTATTTTCTGGCATTGAGAAAAAAGAAAAAAAAAGTTTGAAAAAAAAGAGGGCGGAAGGAGTACAAAATCATGGCATGACTCCTACGGTACCACTGCGTTGGTTGGGGCAGGTACTTTACCCTCGCATATAAATATTCAAAAAAGAGAAAAATTAATTTAATGACATTCAAAAAGAGTTTGAGGTTACCGTAGAGGCTACCGTAGAAGTTCGATGACCGCCGTACGTCAGGCATGATAACTTGGGCGTGAGCCAGACAAGTAAGTGGCCGCAGCAATCGTGATACGAACCAATTGGGGGTAAGTATACAGCCACGTGCCTGGCCAGCCAATCGCTGGCATGAGGAGTATTATTTAGAGACAGAATAAAAGTACTAACTTTAATAATTTTCAATCATTCGCTCTGTTAATCTATCTACAATCAATATGGCTACTCTGTACGAATATTTTCCAGTTGAAGTGTACAAGGAGGACCGAGAGGGCTGGTTCGAGAGAAACAGCGAAGAATTCAACTTCGACGCAATGATAGCACGATACTCGCCCAGCTCACCAAGCTCTGCAACAGAGTCGTCAGCCACTCCAAGCGACTGGGACGAGGATGACGAGCCACCCTTTAGCGTATCCACAGCCGAAATAGAGATGGAGGACGAGGACGAGGAGCTGATCCTCACCAACGGAGAGTGGGTCCGTGTGTTGGCTGCCGCCGACGAGAACTTTTTCATGGCCGGCGACTGGCCGCCGGCACTGGAGGAGGAGGACGACAAGAAAAATAAAACAAAGTCTGAGGAAAAAGCAAAGGCAGAAGAGGTTGTGGAGACGGGCAGAAGCGTGGGGACACAAACAAGTAACTGTGAGCTGTGCCGCCTGTGCCCTTTCTGCCCTGTGTCAACGTAAGGCAACGAACCACACAAAAACAAAACCCAAAGGCTCTTTTCAGAGCCACCACAGGTATAAAAAAGAGAAAAAGGATTCAAGACATTCTTATTAACGTTTATAATTAGTTTGTAATATTTATCGTTTGTATTGTCCATAATTGTTTGTAACGTTTATCGTTTGTAATATTTTCGTGTGTAACGTCCATGATTATCGTTTGATTTTTTTCAAATCAATTTATTTTTAATGTTTTATTATTTTTTCAATATTCATTTTTTAAACATTTATTGTAATTAATTGTATTTTTTTTTTTAAAGCGTCATTAACTCAAATGGCGTCATACCTTTCTGGCTTCTGATTGGTTGAAGAAATGGAGCCAAAAAGTATAAATAGAGCAAACTTAATCATTTCTTTCCATTCTGAGTTTCAGAGCGAACACATCATCATCATGGAGTGGGAAGTTTTAGCCAAAGTAATGTTTGAACTCTTGAGGAAATGGAGCCCTGGACCTATCGACTACGATAAAGTTATAGAACACCTCGAAAACAGATGCAACTGTTTAACACCATTCAAAGACGGGTTTATCCTGCAGAAGGCGATGTAATTACGGCAGCCATCGTCCATGCTTACCAAGACGTGTCACAGTGCTGGGGCGGCATATGGGCCTTCCACGTTGCTGCTTTCGACATAGCAAAAGAACACGAGACTTCTGCAGAATCAAAGAAAACTACCGAACACAGGGGAGCCATCGGGGAAGGGCAACAGGGAACCACCGGAGGAGAACAGTAGCAGATCGATAGGGCGATCGATAAAGAACCCAAAGGCTCTTATAAGAGCCACCACAAATATAAGAAAGAGAAAATTGAATTATGACAATGTATTTGTGTTTATTGTTTTCGCTCCAAAAGATTCGACGACCTTCGGTCGTGTGGTAAAATCACGAGGAGCCTATCCAGGTAGTGACCAATCAGGAGCCAGTATTACACCTAATTTGCATATTCTATGAATATTCATGAGAAATTAGGAATACTGGCTTCTGATTGGTCACTACCTGATAGGCTCCTCTTACTACTACTTGTGTTGCACGCCATAAAGAGTTGGGGTTAAGTGGAGATAGATCTGTTGGGTCTGGGTTGGCTTGTTTTTTTTTGGATCTGTGTCTGGAAGCAATGGGTTTTTTAAGTTGGACGAGAAGTATGTTCGGTGGGTTCGGTAATCGAACTATCCATGTTCTCTTCAGTGTCATACATGTGGGTTTGGATGGTGTCTGTTTGTTGATTTGTTTTTGTTTTTTTTTTTTTTGGCTTGTTTGTTGGTTTGTTTGTTGGCCAGGTTGGCTTGAGTTTGATGGCATTTGAGGTGTTGGGTAGGGGACGGCGAGGTCTTAGGAAAGGAAGGAAGGTTGGAGAGAAAAGTGGTGGTGTAGGTAATTTGGGTAATGGGTGTGGTTGGGTTGTTGGCAATGAAGATGGGCTTAGTACTGGATACGAAGAGCCAGGTGAGGTCGGATTGGGCATGTGAGTCAGTTTTAGCTGTGTTAGGGGTATTGGTGTTTGAAAAGACTGTCCTTGAGTTGGAAGGTTTGGTGTGGAGGGAAGCGGGGAATTGCTTACTGGCCTTCAGGTAAGTGGTGCTGGGATTAAGGGTTTTCACTTTGGTTATCTGCTCTTCTTACTTATGACAACGAAGGGGGTTGGGAATGTAGGAGGCAACTGGGATTCTCAGATAGCCGGCAATGATCTGGGAGGGGATGGTGTGGCAAAAGTCAGGAAGATGGTATTGGTGGATGTTTCGGCACTGTCTCTCTTGAGGACGTGATGACGGGCTTTAGTAACGTGTTGGCTGGCAAGTTCCTCAATGAGGTATTCTTTGGTCAAGTAGGCAAGGTCTCTTGTTCTGATGACGCCTTGGCTGGAGTTCAGGGAACGGTGGGGGTCACTGTTACGTCGATAACAGTATTACCTAGGGGTTTTGGTGGTGAGGATGGTGGTGGCGTGAGATTCCCCTGGTACAGTGCACCAGGAGATTGCCGGATATGAGGGTAGAAACCTTGGGGAGGGTACCAACAAGGCCATGGAGTGCATTGTGTATGAGGAAATGGGAAACTCTTTTGAAACTGTCTGGTTTATTGGTGGCCTGAATGATTAAAATGTTGGGGACTACAGCTGAGGAATGGTCAATGGAGGTTTCAGGTGGGTCACGGTGTGGAAAGAGAGGGTCAAGGTTAAGGCAGAAGCGTTTGGTCATGATGGAAAAAAATACCAAGGGCCTGGAGACCCAAGGCAACTAGAAAAAATCGCCTGGTCACAACGGGAGGGGAAAAACAAAAAGAACAATCTCACCGAAAGCAGACACCTATCCACAAAGAGAAAATCCCAAAATGAAGGTGCAAAACAAAAGTTTAGGTAGAAAAGTGCAACGTAGAGTATAATCAGAATGAAAAGTTTGAGAGAATAGAAAAGAAGTAACGTTGCTCTCAACACGTCGCATTCAGAAAATTTATTTGGTTTATTTGAAATTTAAGATTCTAAGAAGGTCTCTAGCCAGAATTAATCTCACTTCAGGAAAATTTGTTCATTAATTTGCTAATCTTATTTCATGCACGGGGCTTATCCCTTTGCAGTGGGGGCATGGTCCCCCGTAGCCCATGTTGGCTACTGGCCTGTTAGAAGGTTGATTCACCTGTGCCCCAAGTCTACCCTCGCGTGCCCGAAGAATGTCATTGTGCGTAACCAAGTATTTTCCAGTTTGGCTCAAGTCTTGGGTAAGGTCTATCTTATCCAATTGGTTATCGTGGTGTGCCTTTAGAAAGTAAGGAAAAGCATTGTGCCTAAGAGAAATACTCGATTGATACTGTTTACTTTCGCGACGTGTTGGCGAAAAGTTGAGCCGTATTTCATGGCACATACCTTAAAATTATTTTTCAGCTATTTTGCTTTTCAACAATGTGTATTTAGAGATTTTGGCTATTTATCTAATTTCAGAATAGGACTAAGATTAAAGGTGCAACTGCTGGTAACAAAATGTATTTTGCCACCATGTATTTGTTTGGAGTTCCCAGGAAAAAAGTGAAAAAGACTGGGAAGGGGTCATACACCTAATTTGCACAAATTCCAAATAGCCTCCCAACTAATTAAGCACGTGTGTAGAGAGGGTGGGGGTAATAAATAAAGGCGTAAAATGTGCAAATATTTTAGTAGACATTCATGGCAGATGCATTTAAGGAGAAAGGCAAACATTAACATGTATTGTCGAGGATTAAACACACTGCTGGTAGGTTTTTGTGGTCAAGAAATAGGGTGGACTTTGATTAAAATATAACACTGTCGCTTGGCATTTGAACAATTATGTACATATCGGCTTACAGAAAGACAAATCACTCTTGTTTTGTCCTTTTGTTTATATATTTAAAACTTTTTTACCAAACATTTTGTATACATTATAATTGAGAACAAAGTATTCTACAAACTATCTGTGGAAAGATCATTCAGTTCTTGCGTGTTTTATTCACGTCACGGCTGCACAGGGTCGAAGCGACCTATTTTCATTTACACTGTTAAACACTGGATACAATTTTTGTTGGTTAAAGAAATTTCTGAAACCTTTTGGTCGAATATTGCCCAATATATGTGCAAAAAAGCGATTTAAATTATTTGACGAGAAAAAGGTATTGCTATGTTATCTCAACGGTTGGTTTAAATGTTGTTTATATAAATGGTTGGGCAAATTGAACCTCAGTAGTAGTTACCAGGGCTGCCATTTGGCCGAATTTGGACTCAGTTTTAGTCTCAGTTTGGCCGAATTTGTATTGATATTGGCCGTCAGTTGTAACGTTTGACCACCAAGGACAAAAAGGGAACACAATTTGGTCGTTTTCATTTAAAAGATGTTTCCTAATAAAAGAGTAATGTGCCCTTTCCACTCAATCAACATTGATGACCGCATTCATTGATCGGCGTTGTTTCTGTACTGGCGCCTATTAATATTGTCGTAAATTAACCAATGACATTCACTGAGGACATTGTGGAAAAAACATAAAAGAAATAAGTGGTTTTCGTTCTCTTATATTTTTCAAACACGTTCATGAATATCCTACAATTAATTAAAGGAAAATTGAGCGGAAATGTTTAGGGGTCCCCAAAAATCAAATGCTTATCTAGCACTCAACGGTATAGTAATTTTCTGGTTAATGTAGATATTCAAGTGACCTTTGTCCTCACATCGTCTGTGGGCTATGGAGGCATGAAGTTTATCAATCTGTTTTGGATAATGTATCTGTAAAATTCGCAAAAACGAGTGCCTTCACTTTTCGGTCTAGTGCTCCTTTAATATAAAAATATGTCGGCATACATGAACTTAATGAAAAATAAGAGATAACCATTCTTCATGGGATGATAATTGCAATTATATTAGAAAAAATTATTCAGGATACATAAGTAAGTCTTATTGTTCAGTAAAGATCAGTATAGGTGTTTGTAAAAGAATGTTCTTAATTAGTTGAAGTATGTTGTTACTCCTGGACCGTGGGAAAATTTATCAGAACATTCTCTTACTTACTGTTATAAGCTACTTTTTTATTTCATTTGAAAAGCTTGTATTTGTGGCTAACCATCCAGCAATAAAAAGATTCTAGGAGTTTAATTATGCACAGAATAGACTCCCCCTCCCAGGCCCTACCCTCATGTAAAAAAAAAAAAAACAGATTTGTTGTTTTATTATTAAAATGGCCCAAACTAAGAGATATCCCCTCTTTCATTCAACCTTATGCATTCCCCATTATTATGTTAATAGGGATGATTTACTTAAGTTTTCACAGTTACGTATTTAGATTTTGACATCAGGTAATGGGCCGGGTAACGTTATCGGCCTTTAAACCTTCGCTTAAAAAAACAAAGTACTATGGAAAGTAAGAATGTATTTATTAATTATAATTTACAGACCCGAAAGAAAAAAACCAAATAAGACAGAGTTGGCGCTGAGTAAAACATCTACTTAACGTGTTACTTTCATGCATGTTTGTGGCCGAAATTTGGCCGTTTCCCAAGCACATATGGCCGATTTGTCCGTAAGCCATGCGATAGTTTGGCCGCGGAACTTATTGCATCTGCTGAATACGCAAACGCGCTAAATCGCAATGCAATGCAAGCAGACAGGCATAGAAGTTCAAGTCGAAAGTTTACTGGCAAGCTGGGGATTAGATATTCCTGAAATAATTAAATCCATGGAAGGTAATAATTTTATCTTCAAAGTATCTTATTTAGAAAGTTGGTTTGATGTAAAAAAATGTGTTTACATTCGTCAGGCCAGGACTCATGATGTAGGCCTAGGCCTATAAAATAACTTAATAACCTTTGCCATTACAGGTCTACGTTAGGTTAAGCGCACGATATAGGATAGGCCGCTATTTTGATTCATAACATTACAGTATGTCAATTTATGCTTAAGTCATTCAATGTTAATCATCTGATCATAGTGCCTAACGTTAGTGCAGTAGGCCTAAGCCCATCGTTAACTAACTTACTCTGTATGCATACATCCTGAATCCTGACTTGACGTATGTAAAATATGCCAGTTCCACGTAACTGGTTATAAAATAACAGGCAAAATTTGCCCAACTTTTTATCCAACGTTGGACATCTATTCAACAACCTAAATCAGTTTGGCAAATATTAACCAAGCAAAATAGGTCAAATTAAATCCCAACAGTGGGTTAACTTAAAACCTAACAGTTGATTAAATATTTCTACCCAAGAGTTGGGGAAATACATTTCCTTACTAGTTGGATAAATCTTTTAATTTTACCTATTTTGGTTGGCTAATATATGCCCAACTGTTTAAGTTGCTAAATAGATGTCCAACGTTGGGTAAAAATTAAGTAAATTTTGCCCATTATTTTTAACAGTGTAGGGGTAGGTCTAGTACTCCCCGTAGTACCGTCGGACAGCCGTGTTAGTATGGCTGCCGTTAGTGATGGCTGGCCGTCCGAGGGTACTGCAAAATCCTATACCCTTCTGCACCGTATTAGGCGAGGTGTTAAAAAGATAGGAAAATCTCAGTTTTAAGATCATTAGGAAAACGAAACGATTATACCCTTTTTTCGCTTACAATGACTAGAATCGATGTTTGAAGCCCATCCATGTCTTCAAAAACTGTTTTTAAGGTGAGTTTAGTTACTTTTATTGAAGTATTTTGGATTACTTTTCTTTCCGTAAAAATTGTCTGACGAAATTTTCAATGTACAGTCAAAGTTCAAAACACTGCAATTAGGGCTATTACATTTTAGCGTGGTAATATGTTTTATATTATTTGAGGGGAAAAATTAAGATAATACTTATAGAGTACAATTATATAATCTAAACATTTCTTGATGTTTTTTTTAAATTTGTTTTCTCATACAGTATTTGTACCAAAAATATCTAATAGACTTATATGTACAAAAAAAATGTTGTCAGTGAAAAATCAACCTGCAGTTTAGTGGAACATCTTAAAACTTAATTGCGGACGTTGAATAATTAATCACAAACGTGCGGTGTTAAAAAAAATGGCAACCAATGTATGAATCTCGGAGAAATTTATCCCGTCGTAGCGCTAAATAGGTCAAGATTAAGGAAAAGTGGTTTTGAAAAAGTGTATTATTTAGACTACTTGATATAAGAATATCCAAAAAGAAAGTTATTTTTCAATCATCAACCTCCTACAACGTGTGAATTAAAAAACAACAACATAGGAATTGTACCTAATCTATAACAACCCTCGTACGGCAATTCCTATGTCAACCCGTACTGAGGGATGTGTATAATAACTAGGGTAGGCCTAACAGCAAGAAGGAAACTACCTGTGTACACCCCATTCTACCTACCCCTGGTCTTATCGATCCTGTTATATTTAACCAATATTTAACCTACTCTCCTGACAGCAGAATGTAACCAATGAAACCGATTTTTGAAATAAAAATGAAAATAAGCCTAACATGCCTGATGATGTGTCCTAAAAATCAGGCTCTGCTTGGGCACGTGCACGCTCTTTACGTTATTCCCACGATAATGAACTCAACAGAAATGAAGGGTAATGTGTAATTTGTGGGTATTTTGCATGTATTTTTTTGGTATGTCGTCAATAGTTTCTGACGAACACCTGGTCATAGTTACTGACGGACGAAATTGCAACATTTACAGAAATTTGCCAATAATGCGATTCAAATCGGATGCCATATCAACATCGAATAAGGCCTTACCATCTAGTTCATTTGTTACTGTTTTAAAGTAATAACTTAATAACATAGTTGCTATTGAAGTGCTTGCATTTCACTGTTTCTTCAGTCTAAAAATCCAAAGATTGATCAACATGAACATCAATGAAAAATCGTAATTGTAACCATCGGTTGTCCACTTTCTGTTATCTGTCGCCAGGCCAGGCAAGCCCTGTTTTGTTCCAGATTGCATAGTGAGACTCACGGCGGTAATTCCCACTGCCGACATGTCCAATGTCACCATCTTTTCAGTAAATTTTAAACTTCATTACATTTTGGAGGAAATTTGGAATGAATATGAAACATGCTATATAGTTTTCATGTTTCTCAAACAATTGTTGTAATTAAACATGTGTACCCATACGCATGTATCTTTTCTACCAGACAGTGAACTATATCAACAAAAGGTAAAAACAATCGATTGAGAATTTCTGAAATGTTTTACGAAGGTAAATGTTTCCACGGTTGTTGTGTGAACTGGTAAAAGTAAATTATAAAGTCAGGCATAACAGGGTGACGAAGCATTCAAGCTATGTCTCAACTTGAATTCATTAATTGATATGTTGATGTATCAGTTTTAAACATAATTTCAACTAAAATTATTTGGGCTGAAGCCGCCGACCCTGTATGATAAAACATTTGCTGAAGTTGCAATGTAACTTTCTTCGATTTTTGTAATCTTCCATCTGTGTAGCATTATACATAGAGAGCTTCCACCATACATCATTGATTTCACCGTATCTTCAATTTGGGGGAGTATAGTAGTATGTTCTGCATCCGTCTTCTTCGGAGGAGGATAGTTCATCCTCTCTCGGCATGTTTTCTTCCAATGGTAATACACCTGCCGCCTTCATACTAGCAGAAGTCTGTAAGATTTGTTAAAAACATCTTTTGAACGGATCATAGAGGCATATAAGGATATTTTTTATTCAGAATATATTGAGAATCATATAAATATTTTTTATCTGTCTAATTAATATAATTAATAGAAGATTTTTTTTTTGTATCTGTATGCTTAATCAATTAAAAAAAACTGTGATGCCATGACTTAAAGTTCTCTATTTTCTTACGTATATTTACTTTTTTACAATAAATGATATAAGAGTGTATTCATATATTAACGGAATGGTAATTTCGCATATTCAAGAAAAGTTTTTTTTATAATATTTATTAACACAATATCTTTTAAATTGAGTTTTTAGTAGATATTTTGCCATCGGATTGTAGGTTCAAAATCAGCTACATTAGTTTCTTGATAATTGTTATACTATTATATGGCTTTCAATCGGAGATCTAAAACTGGTGTTAGCTTCTAGAAAATTCTTTGTTCTAGAATATCTAAAAGTAAGGAATACTTCTGCTTCTTAAAATAAAGGTTTCTCCCAGAATGTTACTTCTCTCCCATCCACCTTGAAGTTCCATCCCTAACGACCGATTTCTAAACTTTGTGTTGCTCATTTAAAGGCCAGTTGTTGTCTTTAACGTACGAGGTAAATGAAATTCAAATCCAGTGTTTTGATTGGTCGAAACACAATGGTACAGTGTACACTTACATTGATAGGCCAATCAGTATTGTTTTGGAATAGATTTTAGGCCGCCAAATTTTAATCACGATATACGGCCTTTAAAGAAGTTAGATAAAATCACGTATTATTTGATTATACAAATTTATAGGTATATGCACAGGTAGCAAGAACTAAGGCTTAATTGAAAGGAAAAGTACTATAAACCATGAAAATAGCGAGAAAAAACCATCAACATCGGTACAAATCTACAATTTTATTTTAGAGCCTTATTATTATAAATGATGCAAGTTTTATTGTATTTTTGTGAAATTACAATAAGAAACTATATAAAGTTCCTTGTGTTAACCTACTGTTTTTCAATTCTTCACCACCGTTCTTTCTGTTAAATGGGAGCAGTGGAATATGACCAAGATATTGATCATTTCCATCATCTGATCATACCCTCTAATTTTAGCAAGACAAAAAAGTATCATCTTCAGTGACTGAAATTAAGGACAGTATGTTGAAGAATTCAATTAAAACAGTGATTAGTCAGTAACTCTGAAACTACATATGCTATAGCCTTTTTCAAATCTGAATTGGCAATTTCCGGATAACTAATCTAAATAATGTCACATGACCGAGATTCACGTGTCCATCCATAATGGACCAATTGTATAGACCTAATCCAAAATTTCTTTACCATCTAGGAACTTTACAATCGCTGGCAAATTGGTAGGCACAGCACAGTGCGGGAAACTGTACGTACGCAAACTAGTACGCATATCGAATCAATGTAAAATGGGTTAATCTGACCTATTTCATCATTACTTTCGCACAAAACGCTGAATTTAGTCAATAATTTCTACGCAAAATAGTGGTGGGGAGTAATCTACACAGTTGGTTGTGATTTTATAAAAAATTGTTGTTTCGCAAGTAAACAAAACTTGAAGTTTGCACGAGTTTTAACAAATTAATGCCAGTATTAGCGTTTACGCTTGAAAATACGGATCCGATTAATCAGTCATTAATCGATATGAAAACTCTATCGGCGATTGTGATCTATTAGATCTAAATCAAATCTTTAATCAAATTTTATCAAACTTAAAAGATATAATCCGTAAATCCGAGTGTAGACCAGAATCAATAAATAAAAAAAAAAAACCTGCAGATATGGCCTACGGTATGTTTTCAGCTAGTAGGCCCACATATTAATTTGAACTATAAACCCACTGAAGTTAAGTCATCCAAAATTAAAGAAAGCGTCACTAAGTATAGTTAATTACATATGACCACACATCCAGGTAGATATCAACTTGATTGAATGTTCATTTAATTATATACAAAAAAATTTCATGTCTTTATCTGGTTATGCATGTGATTTATATCAAATCTAGATGTGGAATTGCTCTGATTTTTTCTCTGGGATTTAGAATGGCTTTGAAAGCACTATAAGAAATCACACAATGCAAAATTGTTCATTTGAATGACTGCAAGTACTACCTGCTGATGTATTTACCAAGTTCATACTTTTTTTAAATTCCATATCAAAATATAAGCTTATTTTTCAGAATTCCACCAAAGAATGTACATTAAACATCAAACTTCATGACGAGATAAGATTGAAATGACGTACTATACTCACATATTACTATCATCAAAACTTGGAAAGTGCACATCTTCTTCAGATGTCTTAGATTTTATCATACATTTTAATGTGATTTGTTACTTTTGCTTTATTTGTCTTTTTGCCAATCTTTTCCTGATGTTTGATTTTATATTTGCTATTATATATTTTATTTTAAGAGGGTCTCACCTTAACCATGCAGCTTTCAGCTGAATGAGCTATCCTGTATAAAGATGAGTGATATAAATCTAAAAATATTAGAATTGTCTACTGACCTTTGTAAGTTGTAGCAGAACATGTAGTTAGAGACTTTCATATCTGACAAACAGTACTGAAATAATCAGATAACTTTTCTTGACCAACCTCATTTGGGATGCAATGAAATGTAATTAATGTTCTGTTTAAGTCAAGTTTAGGCTAAGTCAGTCAAAGTATGCCTAAGATATACAAATATTGGCAATGGGTGTGGCAAATGTCATTCTTAGTAGGAATAAGACCAGTAGTTTTGCCAACTGCATTGGAAACAACTTTGCCAATTTCCTGCCAGGATTGAGAATAGTGATTACATTTTATCCATAAAAAGTAAAAACAAAATAGTGATTGCTTATATATCAAATGTGATAAAACCACTTGTTAGTATTACCTGGAGTAGACATAAAGAGGGATGGCAGATCTGTCTGCCTGTGAAAGTCTCAAATTTTCCATGGAAATTTTGCCATCCATTTACTTCATTAGAAAAAGTGTTTGCACCCACCACTCTTTGTAAAAGTTATTCAAGAAAATTTGTTTTTCTTATTTGATAATATTCCATAAAGATAGAGCTTTACATGCATGCATGGCTTAGTTTGAATTGAATTGTAATTTGTAGCATGAATGTTCATGTCCAAATCACGCAGTGACCAAAACCTTTTAACGTATTAAGGCATACATTTCTCTAACTTCGAGGCCTATCTGTCCTATCTATCTTCTATTCTAATTTCTTACCTAGTATTTGTTAGTATTACTATTATGTTTGTGTTTATATTGGGCATTAAATCTTATGCAATGCACAAATTAAATGTTGTGTATGTCTAACTATTAGACCTGTTAATGTTATCAACTTAGGCCTTTAAAATTTGAAAAGTAATTCAGTCAAAATCTATTAATAAAATCTAACTTATACTTGTAGCTCTTTAAATTCAAAAACGGTTTTTGTCTCTTTTTTCAGCAAAAATGAAGTACACTAACGTTATTACATAGAGTAAGCCTAATTAAGACATATAAGTATTTATAAGATAAGCAGAAATTCGGCATTATCGATATCTAACGTTAGGTTAAAGTTCGCTGACTTTTTAAGTTAGGCCTAAAAAGTAGGCTAAAATTTGGTTTGTTTACAAAATTACCGCCAAATGACATCATTTTGTGCACAATTCACGCACGGTATAAAACCAAAGGTATGAGAAAAAAATGTTTTCAAGCGCACGTATCATACGTGCGTTATACATGAAGGAAATACTCGCGCGTATTGTTGGTTACATTTTTCCTCAAACCTGCACCTGATTGGTTGGGAAACAAAGGAAAAGTTTCCCCAGCATTTGATTGGTCGAAGTTCTGAAGAAATCACGTTCGGCTATACACAGTTTGAAAAGGTTTATACTCTGATACTTGTCGCAATTTAAAAACTACTCTGTTTAGAATTTAAAATTCTTTCTGGTAAATATAAAACCTCTACCTGTCCATATACCTATAAACAAATTGAATCAAAATTTTGCCTTACTGCTTCCAACCCCCTCATAGCTCTGAGGAGATTGTTGCCTGCGAGTGCTTTTATCTCCGTTTCTGTCCATCCATTCTTTATCAGGGCGGCAATCAGATTAGGATACTTCGATACATCCTCCAGACCCTCTGGCACACTGCGAAGAGAAGTCAACAAGGGGTTTGATTATTTTTCTCTCGAAAAAGCATCTTTCAGTCATTGTGAAATTTATAACCAATTTGGAATGACACACCAAGTAATTTAAGTTTTTCGCATTTACGGAATATTAAGAATGTACGGGTTGACAGATCGAGAAGCGTGGAAATGGTTGTAAAAAACTATTCAAACAGTCAAACGTTTGTACTGCATTGTTGTCTCTTTATCCATGCAGCTCTCTCGATAAGAAAACTGTCTTTAAATGAATATTCCCATGGTTTATTATAACCTTTAATAAGAAGGATACAAATTTAGAAACAATTAGTACAAAAATCCTGTTGACATGTTATTCCTACCAGGAGATATTCAAATTTTAAGGTTCACAAAAATGCCAATAAACGAATAGGAAAAGGCTCAGTATGACATCACAGCAACACATACTCCTACAAAGTTTATGTATCTCATTAAAATCTATCATCCTTTTTTATTAGTAAAACCTTCTAGAAAAATAAATTGATAAAAGTTAGGTATTTATATACATTGCCAAATATACCCTACTTTTTCCAAAAACTTTTTGGAAAATTGTTTCAGAAACAACCAATTAACGTTCAAAGAAATACATAAACATTTGCCATGGAATTGCCTCTATGACATCATCAAACACGAATTCATCATACTGCCTGACTGTACAAAAACTTTAAAATGCAATTGGAAAATCTTTAAAAATCCATATCTCCTGAACGGAATATGATATCAACCTGAATTTTTTACCAAATTGGCTCTAAACGTATGCTCTTTTTCTAAAAAATTTACGAAAACCCATGGAAATATTCCTTTAACTGTTAATAAAAAACGCCCCTTCAAGCAGAACGGCGGCGTTCACTTCTGGTTTTCAATTTTCCTTATTGATTACGAGAAATCTGTGAGATTATCGATAACACACGTAGGCCTATGTTCGGTCCGACGGACGTGTGTGATCAATAACATCGCAGATTTCTCCGCGATCAACCTGATCAAAAGGGGACATTGAAAACTGGAAATGACGGTACCACCATGGCGGCGTTTACTTATGAATGCATTTATGGGACGGTACCTTTCTTTTACGTGGAAATTGCACTGGCATGACTAGTATATTATTTTTTATATCAAACGTTGTTGTTCCTCGAGACATCTCTTGTTAACTGAGAAGTACTCTTGGATATAACGTTTGCTGAGTAATTTTCCTTTTAATTTTACCAATTTGAAACATTCAATAACTTTTATTTCAACTTAAAACGGTAAACTCCTCTCAGGAATAGTTTCTCTGTTCCCACCTCATACTTATTAACTACCCGTGCAGTTTCCTGATGGTACCGGGAAGGTTTATTTTCAACACCCAAGTTCCCATCTTATACAAAGGATTGACTTTTCCAGATATCCATTTGCAAACATCAATAATATCTTTTAGAAGAATGTGTGATGTATGGCTGAGAAAATGTTTTAATTTTCCTGCTTAAACTTAATGGACTGTATTTAATCCTCTACCACAGTTCTTGGACAGAAAGCAGTTTATTCTGAGAAAGAGATTTTGTATATTAGACTTGATAAACAAAAATTTGGAAATTTATCACAAGAATAACAGAAATGTTATTATCTTATGTACATCACAAATAACCCCGACGTTTGTCCCACATACAATTCAATATGCTATCACCACACTTAACAGACAATTCTACTCAGAACATAATGCCCCTTTAAGCGGAAAGTAGACGTCCATAGACCTTTACGACATACCATGAAAATGGCCGTCCCATGACGTCATCTGCCTGATGTTTCTCTATCAAGTTGAAAAGTTCTTTTACTTACTAGTCTGCGCCATCGTAGTCTCCACCGATGCCGACACATTCGATGCCACAATTATCTTTGATGTACTGGATGTGTTCTGAATTAAATTAAGGTTAATACTTATTTGAAACGCTTTTTTATAAAAAAAATGAATAAATGTCAAATGACAGTGTGATAGATCAAGGATGTACCATTTGGATAGATGAAAAGGGTTTTAGTAACAATTTTTTTGTTTATAATTTCAAAAAATATGCATATTTATGCTGTTGGTAAAACTAATGTAAATGTTAATAAAGCTGCAAATAGTCCAATAATGTCGTTTTGTAGGCTATATATGATTACAAAATTAAAGCACAAAAAAAAAAAAAAACCATTTGGAAGTTTTTGGCAGAGTTGGTCAATCGCCTTCTCCCCTGCGAGTGACAACCCAAATATGTTGATGCCGGCATTCGGGAGAAATAGAGGGGCTGCTGTCCAACCATATAGGGCTAATCATTAAACGTCAATAACATAAAATTTGTTTAGAGGGTAAGTGGGGGAAATTACCCTCGTATACGGTAGGGTAGCTTACTCTACTTGCCCTTCTACAGCATGGCCAGTGTTCCCATTGAATAAGACCTTCGTCCCTTTGCCTTTTTTTCTGATATAATCATGCTCATGTGTTAACAGAAATCAATCTTTCAGTCAGGGACGGCACCATGATTTATATGGTGTGGGGAGGGCCAGGAAAGGGGCAGCTTTGGCTCGTGAGAGAAAGCCTGTAGGCTATAGATCGGATAGAATATTTTGCCCATAACAAACTGTTTCGTGGAGCAAATTCCCCTGTACCCCTAGAGCCGCACTGCTTTCAGTCCAGTTTTATAGAAGATGGACTAGCTTGACCATGAACTAGCTAATCCTTTAAATGTCGATTGTCCAAGATTATCTACTTGTTATAGACATACCTACTACTTGATGAAGTTCTGCATATAGTAGATCGGATGATATATTGTTAGGTGGACAATTGATGTAAGGTGTGTAGAAGTTGACCATTATCACTCCTCCATTTTCTTTCTGCACAGGAAAAGTTAGATAAAAGACGTGAATGTAGGCCTATGTATAGTAGGTTATCTGCTTGGATTCAGTGAGTATCCCCACCCCTCCATCCCTCGCTGAGATCGGCTGCTTTTTTCCATTTATTTCATATTCAATTTAGTGTAGCATCTACTGGAATTCCAACCACCTGTCAACTTAGCATATACTGGCCTATCAACCTGTCAACTCAGCTTAAAATACATTGCATTGCACCCCATAACACGGCATAAGCAGTATGTGTCTGCCGAAAGTGGGAGATGCTAGGGGAAGTAACAATATCAAATATCCCTAACAAAACAGTCGGAGATCTGACCTCGCTATACCGCCGTTATTCCACGTTGATTAAACATTTACAGCTGACCCGGAAGTCGTTTTGCAGTAACTCCGAAGATGCAGTTTTGAGCTACCTAGAATTATCAGTCAGTTTTTGGTACTGAATATTCAGATTTAGTGACGTCAAATCAAAATTACATGGCTACCTGTGGAAAGTAGAGGTGTTGAATATGTAGTGGACGTAGAGATATGGATATTCAGCACATTTTGCGATCAAACAGGTGCATTTAACTGCAATCCCATTTCCATCGGATGCTTTAGAGGTGAGTGGCGAGTCTGCACTTTTGGTTTTGTGAATCTCTCATAGACAGCCAGATATGGACTTGCATATAGTACCATGTAACGGCCGAAAGTTTAAATTATCGTTCAATCTTACTTTCCCACTTGTTGAGTGTGATGTTTCTTGTACATTTAATATTTTTGTGGAACTTCCGGTTTGGGGCTCCTTATCGCAGCCTAACGTGTTGTAGTACCTACATCGTTTTTTATCGTACCTATTAATACAGGAGCTTAGGGTCGAGAAGGTGCAATACTAACCATCATGCAATTTTATGCCAGTTGATATTTATATAGAGTCTAGTCTAACATTTGGGCTTAGTTTTTCTTCTTTCTGTTTTGTTATTCTTACAAATCACTCAGTTCTGTATTCAGTGTTTGTTCCCCAACGAATATTAGTCTAGTAGTAGTAGTACGCTTATCATTTAGCCAGGCTGTAATGACATTAGGCCTACAACTTGCATGCTAACTCTTCGTAAGACAGATTTTACATTGGCAATTTGCCATTGGGCATATCATTACTATCAGTACTAATGAATTGTCTATAGCAGTTGTTTATCTCTTGTCCTGTACATGCAGCAAGGGGTATGCCTCAGTTTCACAATGTGTCTTTTTAAATTTACATTAGAAAAAACAAATTAACTGTTTTTAGACCTAGGCCTAATAGTAGTACTTCCCGTAGTACCGTCGAGCTGATGTCAGCCATGTTAGTATGACTGCCGTTAGTGGTGGCTGGCCGTATGGCAATCCCAATGTCAACCCGGACTGAGGATGTGTATAATAACTACGTAAGACCTAGTACTCCCTGTAGTACCGTCGGACTGATGCTAGCGTGTTAGTATGGCTGCGCTGCCGTTAGTTATGGCTGGCCATCCGAGGGTGCTACAAAATCCTATACCCTCCTGTACTATTTTAAGCGAGGTGTTAAAAGTATAGGAAAATCTCAGTTTAAGATCTTAATGAAAACAAAACCATTCTATCTTCTTTTTCGCCCACAATGATTAGAATCAATGTTTGAAGCCCATTCATGTCTTCAAAAACTATTTTTAAGGTGATTTTAGTTATTTTTATTGAATTATTTTGGATTACTTTTCTTGACGTAAAAATTGCTGACGAGCTCTTCAAAGTACAGTCATTTCAAAACACTGTCATCGTGGCTTATAATATTTTAGCAGGGGTATTATATTTTAGATTATTTGAGGGAAAAAATTAAGATAATACTTATAAAGTACAATTATATAATCTAAACATTTCTTGATGTTTTATATGTTTTTCACACAGTTTTTTTATAGCAAAACTATTTAATACAATTATATGAACAAAGATTTAAATGTTGTCGGTGAAAAATTAACTTGCAGTTTAGTGGAACATTCTAAAAAAAAATTGCGAATATTGAATAATTAATCACAAAGTGCGGTGAAAATGACGACCAAAATATGAATCTCAGAGAACTTTATCCAGTTGTGGTGCTAAATAGGTAAATATTTAGGGAAAGTTTTATTAAAAAGTGTATTATTAATCTAAGTAATATAACTATATCCAAAAAGTAAGTTATTTTTCAATCATCAATTTTATACAACGTGTGAATTTAAAAAAACAGGAATTGTACCTAATCTATAAGAACCCTCGTCAGTCAGGAGGAATCCTGGACTTTTGGTGTAGGAAGAAAATACACCAAAACTTGGAGTTCGTAGTATTCATCAAGATCCATGAAGGCCGCCATTTTAACTTGTAATAACGTTATATGAATAGGATTTTCACTAAGAGAACGGTAGTAATTGTGTAATATAACGTATGATATATGTACATGGTATCAGCGATGACTGAGCCATCATGAAATCCTGTGTCGAGAGGGTTGTTCAAAAGGTCAACGGACTGACGGAAGTCTTTTGTTATTCTATCGCGAAGTCCACAATGAAATTGGAAAGTCTGCGGGTAAATCTAATGAATATTCATTTAATATTGGGTTTTCGTTTTAAAAATACCCCCTGCGTTCTCATTAAAAATCCCCATTGACTTAACGTTATCACTACAATTAAAATGGCGGCCTCCATGGATCTTAATGAATACGAAGCTCTAAATTTGGGTGTAAATTTTTTTCATTTAAACGTTACTGTATCGGGTAACAATTTTATAAAACTCTAGATTAATGGAAACCATGAATTTTACTTTTGAAATTGTGTTAAAATGTTAATGTGTATATATGATGGGCAATGCAAAATGGAGCCCATCAGAAATTATTTTCCCTATGAAGTAGAAAGCACAGATTAAAAGTACTTGCCTGCCTTTTATTGACTTTCAGTTGCCTTTGTTTGAGACATTGTATTGTAAGGCTTACTAAGTGTTTTTAATTTTGCCATGAAGCTGCTATTTACAAGTGCTAAAGCTTTTACTTCCTTTTTTATTTTAAAAGCTTTACCATACCAGTAACTGTGTACTTCTAGAGACATAACATTTACCACTTTTTGGATCCCTATCTTTTTACTTTTATATATCATGTGTGTGCCAAAGATCAGTATGTTTTTCATTTGCCATATCTGATGCCAGTACAAATGCCTGCCTTAATGTACAGTGTATTCATTTTCTTTGTTTAAAGAATGCATGTGTGTGATACAAATTTAGAAAGAATAAAGTTTTTTAAGAACATTCATTATATTAATTTATTATTTGTACAGGTACCAAAGTCTTTTCTTGCTGTTTTCTTTATATATATATAGAACAAGTTAACCATTCCAGCAAGCAGTAACTTACGTGCCAATGATGACTTGTATTCTTGAGCACTTTCAAGTTTGGCTCATATATATAGTATATTATACTTTATGTGCAGTATGATTTTTCTCATGATTACTCAAACATTTTTTAATTTTTTATTTTCACAGGTACATATGCATCAGTACAGTGATGGATGAATGCTAAATACTAAATGGTTTTAAATATTTTTAACCAAAAACTATTACGAACTCTTTTAGCAGCCATTGGTAAGTATGTCAAAGTGAAAATGTCATTACGCCTGTCATTTCATTAACCATTGCTGGGCTTTTATTGAATGCCACTCTGCCCCCCCTCCTCCCTACCATTGCTGGGCTTTTATTGAATGCCACTCTGCCCCCCCCCTCCTCCCTCCCAAGATATTGTATGATCTGCTACTGTTTTTCATTGAGTGATCAGTTAGTAGCATTGAAGATAAGTGATGTCCAGTTTAAATCCTGAAAGTGAATTTACTGAAACCAGGGGCCGTCCAGATAGTGCATTCACAAATGAGTGGCATGGGTCCTGCAAGTGGCTATGGGCATGGACAAATTTAACCAGTGCTTGAGAGCAGTTAGCCTAAAAGACTATTGTTTGCCATATACATTTAGTTGGATTAGCAATGGTGTCTTCATTGTTTATCATTGAATTGCGGATGATTGTGGAGAAGTTGTGAAAAGTACAAATAAGTTTGTCTCTCCAAATGTAATTGGCTGGTAAAGAAACACATGTTATTCAAGTGATAAAGATGTTACAATCAGTGTCTTTCTTTCTTACTTGTACCTTGGGAGGACATAATTGATTACTTTTCTATAGACAGGTTTCAAGTTGTTTACAAGAGCTGTAAATTCAGAATACAACAACTTTTAAATTTTCTTGTACCTGACCTGACCTGCCCATAAATTAATTGGTCACAATAAAGTGACTTGGTGTGTACAATAGCCACATGAATGTTATTTTTTTAAAGTTATTTTTGTAATGCAGCTGTGTAAAAAAAAAAAAAAAAAGCTGTGTAAAACTGTAGTATGTTTGAAGTGTTGGTAGCTACTAACAGCATAATATTTGTGCTCTTCATGTTTGTACCTTTTAAACTGTACAGTTTATTTTTGACATATATTAGCTATGTACAGTTTTACAACTATAAATGTACATATGAACAGTAAAGAATGAGAAAATGTGTCTATTTTTCTAAGAAGTACCATGATTTATCACTTGTGAGCTTCCTGTGCAAAGTAGTCATAGTACAAAGTTTTGCCTTGTTTGTATCTGTCTGGTTTTCTATTTGTGTAAGGTGGAAAGTGCATTATATTGTATGTATTAAAGACTGGGTGACATATATTAAAGTCGGTTTGGGTTACATATATTGTTTTATTCAAGACTGGGTGACATATACTGTATATATTTAAGGCTTTCTGGGTGACATATTGTATTTATTAAAGACTGGGTGACATATTGTATATATCTAAGGCTGTTTGGGTGACATTGGTTTTATTCAAGACTGTCTGGGTGACACACTGTATATTGTCTGGGTAACATATACTGTATATATCTAAGGCTGTCTGTGTGATACGAGGAAGTGCCATTCATTTTAATTTTATAGAAGTGTCAGATTTTTTATATTTATAACAAATAATATTAAAGAAACTTACAGTAATACACACTTGATGTGGAGTTTTTTTGCCAGCTGTTTTATATTTAAATTGTGTATTGATAGACTTACATAAGCACTACCCTTTATTCAGATTAACTTGATAAAGATGTATTTTTATCGGTTCTTATTTTGTTGCATTTGAAGATAACAAGAGTTATTATCGTTTAATCTGTCTCCATTGTGTCTTATTTATTACTTTTCTTAAATTAAAGTATTCCAAAGGTGGATGTAAGGATGGTCAATCAAGGTCATTAAGTCATTGAAGGTATTGGTGTGCTAATTTTACTTCTGTATTTTTTAAATCAATTTCCAGTGCACCCATTGTGGTTAAACTCATCCTGAATTCACCTTTGAAGTATTTTGAGTTTTTTCTGTAGCTGTTTTAGCATTGTGTTGGCAACCTTGTTTAAGCTATAAACTGACTGGAAAAAAAAAAGATAATTCTTTTCGAACTAATTAAACTGATTTAAAACTTCTTTTTGAAAGTTCCCATCCTCATTTAGCCCAAAGATTCAGGGTCAAGCCTGAACCAAGTCACACCACAGACTAGAAAATGATACCTGGTACTTCATTGTCTTGTGGTGGGCATCCCAAGGAAAGTGGGTGTATATGCAAAGGTTTATGGGGAGAATGTATTTGTTCTATGTGAAGTATTGCCAAGTAATATTTCCTCTCCTTTGTTTCGCCTATTTCCCAACATTGCAACAAGGATCTTCCCTCTGAACCTCTCAAAAAGGACTGGGAATGGCTGAAACGTCCACCTTTTTCCTTGTAATTCCTGGACCTTGACATCACAGTTCGACCCTTCTCACAATTGTCCCCCCTCACTTTTCCCTCCTCACCCCTCCCCCATCACCCCCTCCCCATCACCCCTCCCCATCACCCATCCTTCATCACCCCTCCCCATCACCGCCACACTCATTTTTTTTTTTAAGGCTGGCTGTGTCATTTGCTCTGATGTTATCCATTCGTTACTATTTTGCAAGAGGAAAAGATAATGTATCCCGCGGACCAAGTACTGAAGGACAACACCATGGATTACTTTGAGGTTACATTTTGTGTTTTATGAACAAATACCGAACACAGTGGAGGAAATGAATGGGAGATGAGAAGCAATATCTACTCCCTGCCTCAGTTGGACTTAATTTCCACACCCACTTTTGATCTAACAATTTTTGCTAAACTGCCAAAATGCATTTGTGTACCATATATGAGGGTCGAATCCAGGCGCGGACTGACACATAAAAATATACCGGTCCAGGTAAAATGACCAATGCCTTCGTCTGACCTTACCACGCAAAAAATGATAAGTGTCATAATGTTTATTCGTTTATTTGCATGAAGCATACAAATATTTTTGTTGTATTTCCTGAAGAAATTTTTTTTTAGCTAGTCCAATGGGCCAGCGGCCAAACTCAAGTTATGGGGGAAAAGTCGATCAGCGTGTTGGGACCGGCGCCTTGGACCACTGGTCCAGGGTCAGTTGACCAATCTGCCCCTGGTCGAATCCATAACTTCATGATTATTGCAAGCCCAGTTGCAAATAACACATTAGGGGCAAACTATGAACTGTCCCCCTTCTCGTCATTGTTGTTAAACCCATTCTTCTCTTTTTTCATTTACTATCTCATCCAATTTTTTTAACCCCACCGACTGAACCCCATATAATCTCAACCCAAATTTACCCAACCTTTATTATGTCTTTTATTTTATTTAAAAGCTTAGCTTATTTGTAAAGTGTTCACCATATTTCTAAAATGTACCAGGAAAGTGTCATTTGAGATGTACTGTTTTATCCGAACTTACTTTGCCCTTATCAATCGTTTTCAAATAATTGAATCTCCCAAATTGAGTGTTGGAACCAGGCTGCTCCCGCAATTGCACTGATAGAACCAGTGTACTCCCGCAACTGCACTGATAGAACCAGTGTAATGATGATTAATATTCAAATTTCTGGTCATATATGTTGAATATTCAGCGTTCAAAATGGCGACCATCACACGCGTGTTTAACTTTCGAAATCTGCATGCAAACGTTTTGTGAACTACCGTTTACAGCGTAACTGTCTAGTGTAGATTAGTTTTTTGTGTCAAGAAGTAAATTTCCTACAATTTTAGCTATGAAATTCTTTTGTTGATTTTGGAAAAGTCAATTTAGGCCTAATTTTCGACCATCGGCCGATACGTTCGATCGGACCAGTGGTAGGTCTTGACCTTATTTTTTCCAGTTGTATATCAGTATACATAAGGGTTAGGCTGTTCTGTGTTTGCTTTGATGATATTTCTCCATAAAGTTTCAATCATTTAAGTTAATTTGACTTATAAAGGGTGAAATTTTGCTCAAAGTTGTGCCGTACATTGCATTTGAATTTCGAGCCAAATTCAAAATTGTATGACGTCCGCAATGTTTAAAGTTTTCAGGTCAAACGAGGTCAGATTTCCGACTGAAAAGTGGGGGAAATCAAACTAAGATGCAAAAAATTACCACGCAAAAGATATGAAATCGTAAAAAATGGGGAAGGTGGGCGGACGGGATTACTGTGGTAGTAATCGCATCTATACGTAGGCCTATACTTCATTAAATCGCGTTGTTTACTTTTTTCCACTTGCACTTCAATCTTCAAATGTGCGAATTGGCCTACAAACTGTAATGCACTGATGCATTTAGTGAGGTTTTCAATGACAATTTTTTTTTTTATCGGATTGGCGTTCCATTAGTTTTAAGTTCACATAGAATTAGCAATTTCAGATACCATACCACGAGTGGAAGGACTTCATCATTCACATTCCTGTAGCTGTTGCATACGGAGAATGCCGAAGAGTGGCTGAATATAACGGGTGCTTCCGTTGCTGCTAAAGCATACTTCATTGTCGCCACAGACACATGAGATAAATCGATGAACATGCCAATACGATTCATCTCCTTTATCAGTTTCTGGGGATCAAAATAATTTGTATTATCCATTGCCAACGAAGTTGGCGAATGGGAATATACAGTAGAATCATTCCCGTTTGTCCTTCTGCCCGTTCGTCCGTCCACCCGTTCGTCCGTCCGCCCGTTCTTCCATCCTCCCGTTCGTCCGTCCGCCCGTTTGTCCTTCCGCCCGTTCGTCAGTCCATCCGTTCGTCCGTCCACCCGTTCGTCCTTCCATCCGTTCGTCCGTCCACCCGTTCGCCCGTCAACCCGATTTGTATGTGAGATATCGTTTGAATGGTTTATGACTAATTTGGCTACCTACGACAAGTAGAATATGTAGAAGAGTGGTGAGGGCTTATAAATCACCTAATTTTTCACATATAAATTAGGAATACTTCGTGTGTACTATAGATTCAAGCACCGTTGACGAAAACTTCGTTTAATGTGGGGGTGGTGGTGGGGGGGGGGGGGAGGTGGGTAGGGGTAGTGCCCTGACATGATTACCCGACTAGGTAATCATGTCATAATTCTTATACATCAGCAAATCATCTTATTTTAAAAGATTTCGTCAATACACGGCAAAAAGTTTGTTTCGCAATATTGCTAAACCACATCTATTGCGCAAGATCCAATCCCTGTTTTTATTGGTATAAAAGAGAATGGAGCGTCCGTGACATAGTGACATTTTGTGACAAAATTGTCCAAAAATCTGTGACATTCTGTGACATGTTGTAAATTTTATGACAAAATGAACATAACAGATGTATTAAGAATTTGTCTAACATTTTGTGACATGTTTTACCCCTTCACTCACACTCATTGGTAATTTGATGTTGCATTTTAATGGTGATTCCATTTTTATGAAACGGACATAACCAAATGATCCTTTCTATGAGTACCATCAGTCACCTGGTCGTGATGTATGAATCGATGCCAATCAAATGTGACAAAGGCAAATTTGATGTGACATTCTGTGCAAAAGGTTCCAAAAATTATGCGACATTTGAAACATTTATGTGAGAAATTTGAAATTTTGTGACGTGACATTTTGTGACAAGCCATCAATCATTACTCCATTCATTGGTATAATTAAACCATAGGAATAAACGGTAGATTATTTCCCCTCTTCGAGGGTTGCATGAAAAAGAACTTGTGTGCATGAAGACGAAGAAAACACAACTAAACACTGCAGGTCTGTGTAATACGGTGACATATTACTTTAAAAGGTTGACAAACTGGCGAAGCAACAAGAGGTAGGGTGGGGATTGAAGCCAAAGGTTCAAGTCATAGGTTTAGGAAGCGGGAAATAAAGGCACGTGCCCCCGCTCCCTTCCCCCACCCCTCCCCCACCTTTCCAAAAAATGATAAAAGTGTCCCTTTTGAAAATGAAAAAGTGCCACCCAAATTACTGTCAAAGGTGCAAGAACTGGTAGAATGTGCGCACACTTAATAAATAATGTTACATAAGTGCCCCTTTTGATATAAACTGCCCTTAATTACTGACCCAGTAAGTAACCAGTAGGAAACTGGCGACTTTTGTCAGTCCCAGGTGCACGAGGGGGGAGGGGCAGTGGAAGATGTTTTCCCATAGAAAAGTGTTCCTTTTTAAAAATGAAGTGCCCCTTTATTTTACTTTATTATCTACAGGCAAGAGGCTGACGTATGCATATGACTTGAGAATGCCAAGGAAAGTACCCCCTAAGAGATCGTGCTCCCCCTATTTTTCGAGAATTCCAACAACAATACGGCGATATCTTTTCATGAGACCCCAACAACAGATTTCTCCGAATAGAAGACCCTAGTTACGCGGCTACAGCCCTCTATACCGAAAACCCATTGGTCCGAATGCCCACTGGTCCAAAACTCACTCAGTAATCCGAAGATCGACTAGTCCGAAAGTTAAATAAAATTAAATTAAATAATCTGAAGGTTCAATAGTCCG
>JAIGNY010001415.1:0-24698 GCA_020152595.1 Chiridota heheva | reverse complement strand
ACATTATTTATGCCAAACATAAAGTGAAAGCAAATAAGTATGTAGGCTACTCACTAGCTCTATGACACATGTAACCATTGCTACAGTTTGGTTCATTTTGTCAGGAAAAGCTATTAACTCTTATTATCAGTTTATGTTGTTCAATTCAATGAATTGGGTAGCTTTGCCATGCCCATCTCAAAGCTATGAACTTTCTGGTGTTAAAGAGGAAAACATTAAACAGTTAAATACTTAAACTGTGTGTAGGGTAAAGAAAGTTTTATTTGTAAATAATACAGGAAATATACATCAATTGACTTAAACAACTGGTACAGGTTACATGAAATGGTGTGTAAATTCAGGTGTTTAAAACAGATCAACACATATTATTCTGCCATTAACTTCTAAAAATCATTCCTATAAATTTGCATGTACATTTATGATAGAGAATTTGTTCTTCATTGTGGAGGTAAATAATTTACAACAAAAAAAGGAACAAGCTTTAACATCACAATTTTAATTTACTGCAATGATTACCTGTATAAATTTATGTTTAACAACAGAACAACTGGTAATCAACTTTACAAACATTCCTGACAGTTTCCTTATGAGACATCTTCTGTGGGTGACCATACTGCCATAAGTCCTCCACTTATTACTACAGCTTTAGCTGAAATCAGCAAAATTTGTGCTGATGTAGATATAAATATATCACACTATTTCACAATATGAGTTTTTAAGAAAGAAACAGAAATCAACTAAATTTGAGGTTTTTCCTATGGAGCCTAAGAACTATAGATCCCCATGGTTGTAAAGTGTGGCCTACGGTCAACTGAACGAAGTTTAGTAAAAGTCATGTTAAAGTGTGATTTTTCATGTCTGTTTACTGCAAATAAAAGCCTGGTCTGCTGGTTTTGATGTTGAATTTTCAGTCTTGGGGTTTGTGTCTTTTTTTGGTTAGGCAGACAAATGTGTATGTATAAAAAGGGTAAACTAAAATTATCATTTCATTTCCATAAAATGAACGTTAATCTTGGATAGAAAGACAAGTTATGGTTAAATCTAATATAAATTTGATTTTTTTTGTGGAGTAAAGAGTTTCAATTTTTATTTTTGAGGTTAGATTCGCAGTTTACCTATTTTTTATTGACTCAAATTCTCAATGTAACGACATATCTGCTGCCCTCTCTTAAAACCAACATAGGTGGAGGACGAACCAAAAAGTATCACACTGTAGGTATAGGAGTTTCGTCTCTCAGCCTTCGGCCTATACGTAGTATAGGGCGAATGACGTCACGCTATCTGCTACAATCTTGAAATTGCGCCGGGGAAAAGGAACGCGCGCCTTGTTGAGTTCATTCATAGCTTAAAGAATACCCCGCCACATATAAATAATACGGCAAATGACAACATCTCCGTGGGTTACCTACGTAAGATTCCTGTTTAATTTAATCCCCAGGTTCTATGTGTGCTATTTTGCAAAGCGCTTCATTTCCTCAACTTTTTATTGAACTTTAGGTTAGTGTTGATAAAGTGAGCACAGCTATTTCTGGAATTGTAATTTATGAGTTTATTTCCTGTGGAAAATATGTATAATTATTCGGGATAATTATATCTATATTGCTTTACTTCCGTTTAACATAGGTCGCATTTTTTGGAGGATATCAAATTACATTTCATTTTTTATTTATTTAAAGGAGTCTAACATAATCCTTATATCATATGATAAAATTGAAAATAACAAATCTTCTCACCAAGTTTCATACCCCGGAAGTAATCTAACACAGTTATTGTGATTATTAAAAACTTCAATGCTACTTCTAAAAAGTACCATAGGAGCCGCCATTTTGATTTCAAAACATGCAGATTATGATGTCATCAGCCGAGCAGGATTTTGGAATGCTTTGTATTTCTTTATAATCTATCTCAAGTTTTCTAGCTGATGAAAATTCTTTTTCTTTTGTAAGAAGCAAGGACATTTTTGTGTACACATGAAATTATCAAAACATTCTGTTAAAACTTTGTGTCACATCATTTTGGAATAAAACTTTAATCACATTTATAAAGAAATACATTATAATCCTTATGTCCATGTTGGGGAAATTTTGTCATCATGCACAATTTTTCAATACAGAATTGAACAAACTGGCAGCCTCCATGTGTCAACTTCAAACATGAATAACTTGAGATAGGAATACGATTTTGACTTGCTGTTTTTAATGGTTGGTTAAGATTGTTATCCTCTATCATATGAGAAAATGATTGTATCAGACTTTATGTCTCTTTTAACTTTTCATTTTGTTCTTATGACTTCCGATTACTTGCCAAAAATTGCCTTCGATGATTTATTAACATATTCAAATAAAATACAAGCAATGACATATTACCAAGTTAGTGAAAGGAAACAAATATTCTATAAACCTCATAGAGATTTATTTCAAATCAAGAATTACAGTTAGGTGGCCCCGGTAAGGTTGTTCAAATCGATGAAAGTAAAGCGAAAATATCACAAATACCACAGAGCACATAAAGTAGAAGACGAGTGGGTTTTGGGGGCATTGGGGAAAACACAAGAAAATGCTTCATTGTTCCCGTTAAGAAAACACACCAAGCTACTTTGTTGCCCATTATACATTGCTCCTGGAACAATTTCCGATTGTATCAATATCCCTATTTGATATCTTGCCTTTCATGGTTCCTTAAAAATTATTATGAAAGATTCGTTCTTGAATCACTCCATACCCAATGCAAGAAATTATTAATAAATATTATAAGTTGCATATCAATATATTGATTAATTTATGTTTCGTTCTTGAATCACTCCAGATCCAATCAGGGCCTTAATTTCCGGAGGACAGGGGAGACATGTCCTCCTACTTTTCTGTAGAATTGTCAAAATTAGTACATTTTTGGAAAAATCTGCCTCTTGTCCCCACTTTTGGGATTAGAGGCCACCCCCACACACACACACACACACTTTCTGAATGATATCTATACGGCCCTGAAAGAAATTATGAATAAATATTGTAAGTTGCATAGCAATATATCTCCACTTAAAATTACACCTCACGGCGACGACGATGGCTTCTCCAAGATGAAAACATAGACCCCCATCAACATTCATATTTTGAACTCGTATTAAGTATACTCTACGGCGACGGCGTCTCCACTTAAAATTACACCTCAGGGCAACGGCGTCTCCACGATGAAAACCCCATCAAACATACACCTCGTTATACACCCATATCTCAAGGAAAACAAGTCACGGCGACGGCGACGGCGTCTCCCAAATTAAAAAGATAAACCCCCTTCATATACCTTATACACTCATATCTTAAGGGAAAGAGTTAAGGCGACGACGTTTCCAAAATTAAAAAATAAACCCCAACCATATACATATCTTATACACTCATGTCTTAAGGAAAAGAGTTACGGCGACTGCGATGGCGTCTCCTAAACCCCCACCATACATACCTTACACACTCCTATGTCTAACTTGTATTTACTTCACGCTACGCATAAACCCATAAACGCATAATGAATTATTGAGATTTATTAAACAAAGGAGAATTAGCAACGAAGTCAAATTGAGATTGGGCATGTATGAAGAATGAAAGAGGACAGCCACTGCATGACAACATGGACATGGAAACCAGAAGGGAGAATGAAAGAGGACAGCCAGTGCATGACAACATGGACATGGAAACCAGAAGAGAGAAGGAAAGAGGACAGCCACTGCATGACAACATGGACATGGAAGCCAGAAGGGAGAATGAAAGAGGACAGCCACTGCATGACAACATGGACATGGAAGCCAGAAGAGAGAAGGAAAGAGGACAGCCACTGCATGACAACATGGACATGGAAGCCAGAAGAGAGAAGGAAAGAGGACAGCCACTGCATGACAACACGGACATGGAAGCCAGAAGGGAGAATGAAAGAGGACAGCCACTGCATGACAACATGGACATGGAAGCCAGAAGAGAGAAGGAAAGAGGACAGCCACTGCATGACAACATGGACATGGAAGCCAGAAGAGAGAAGGAAAGAGGACAGCCATTGCATGACAACATGGACATGGAAACCACAAGGGAGAATGAAAGAGGACAGCCACTGCATGACAACATGGACATGGAAGCCAGAAGGGAGAAGGAAAGATGACAGCCACTGCATGACAATATGGACATGGAAGCAAGAAGGAAAGTAGGACGCCCAAGAATGACATGGAGAAGAACAGTATTGAAGGAAAGAGAGGAGCTAGGGTAGAATTATTGGAATGAGGTCAGGCGCGTTGCCAGAGACAGGATACGTTGCAGAGAGTAAACTGCAGCAGTATGGCACACATGGCCCGAAGAGGACAGAGACGACTCATAAACCCCCATCAAGAATAGAGTTGCCAATCATAGCTATAATCTGTATACCTCGATACACTTTTCACTGCTACTTTACCAATCATTTAGTCATAGCGCCATTAATTTGAGTTAGCAACTCATCGCAATTATCACCTCACAGCGACGGCGACAGCATCTCCAAAAAAGTAACATATATATACTTTCTGAGTGCCGGGGCATTATATAGTTACTCCGATTTCACTTTGAAATAATTGTGGAACTTCCTTGGTCTGATAGGAAATGTATGGCATGCATATCTTTAATCACCAAAAAGAACTTTAAATTATCAGTTTGTGTGAAAAATCTGAGTATCAGAGTTATGGCTAATCAAATTTTAAAGAATTTTTAAAAATTGTGACGTATCATGTAAGACTGGAAGACAGCAGCTCAAAATCTGCTGTGATGTATCTATAAGACTGGAAGATAGCTCAAAATCTGTTGTGATGTTTCATGTAAGACTGGAAGACAGCTCACAATCTGTTATGATGCATCATGTAAGACTGGAAGACAGCTCAAAATCTGTTGTGGTGTATCATGTAAGACTGGAAGATAGCTCAAAATCTGTTATGATGCATCATGTAAGACTGGAAGACAGCTCAAAATCTGTTGTGATGTATCATGTAAGACTGGAAGACAGCTTAAAAACTGCTGTGACGTATCATGTAAAACTGGAAGACAGCTCAAAATGTGTTGTGATGTATTATGTAAGACTGGAAGACAGCCTTAACTCTGTTGTGATGTATCATGTAAGACTGGAAGACAGCTCAAAATATGTTGTGATGTATCCTGTAAGACTGAAAGACAGCTCAAAATCTGTTGTGATGTATCATGTAAGACTGGAAGACAGCTCAAAATCTGTTGTGATGTATCCTGTAAGACTGGAAGACAGCTTAAAATCTGTTGTGATGTATCATGTAAAAATGGAAGACAGCTCAAAATCTGTTGTGATGTATCATGTAAGACTGCAAGACAGCTCAAAATCTGTTGTGATGTATCATGTAAGACTGGAAGACAGTTCAGAATCTGTTGTGATGTATCATGTAAGACTGGAAGACAGCTCAAAATCTGTTGTGATGTATCCTGTAAGACTGGAAGACAGTTTAGAACCTGCTGTGATGCATCATGTAAGACTGGAAGACAGTTCAAAATCTGCTGTGATGCATCATGTAAGACTGGAAGACAGCTGAAAATCTGTAATGTAATTCTTCATAATTTCTGTTCTAAGTTATAGTCACTGAAAATCATCAAACAACTTTCTCCAGCTTATTTACATAAAAGGTAGGCTATGATGGAGAATTCAAAATCACTTGGCTATTAAGACCTCTTTGGTACTAGTGGTCTTAGCATTTTAGCAGCTATACGTCCCGCTTCAATTGCTACTACTGCCACCTGTCAGCTGGGTGGTAGTAGGAATTTTGTGTGCGGTTGCCTGACAATTCAGTTGAGGCACTTTCTTTATTTAAGAGAATGAGGATATGAAACAGTAAACTTAAGTTCTTTGTTCCAGTAAAGTGCTAAATGCGTCCAAGATTAGTTCATAGCTATGAAAAATGTGTTCCTTAAGAATGGGGCTTTAAGTTACAAATGTTGACTCCTTCATGTGAATATTTTTTTACCTGCTTATCTTGAGGTCACATTTCAACTTAAACAAACTAGTTTCATGTATGTTGCAACTATAGTGTTCTACTAATTTGTAGTAGGATTTGTAAGTGGATTTCGATCTGTTCTCAAACTTCGAGAATAAAAATAATTGCATGTAGCCTACCTGTTGTACAAGATGTGTGTATGCAAGGGATGCTATTGCCACACAAATATAATCACTGGCTCATGTCATATGTGACTGTGGCAATTCTTTTTTTAAGGGGGAGGGGATTTGCCAAGAATGGGGTTCAGCACCAACAAACTCCCTCCCTACCCCTTGTTTACATAATAATGAGGTCCAGGGAGGGGTCATTGAACAAAGATCGCAGCTTAGAATTCTGTTCTTGTGCATTATAAGCTATTCCGAAGTACGCAGATACCGTCTAAACGAATAAACAACCCATAATACGGAAAATAATGGCGGCCATTTTGAAATACAAAATGGCCGTAGGGTACGTGACAAAATGGAAACATTTGTTTTCGAATTAACTGCATCAAGATCTTTCAGAAAATATATAGGTCTGCTAATCTCCAAAAAGTTTTTAGCGAAATGACATGTGCCCCTGGCTATTTATTTGATTAAGAAATGTACTGAGAATATTTCGGTAGCATAAAATACCTTTTTCCACTTCAAGCATTTGGCATTTTTGGGCGATTTCATATATTTTGCTATGGAGCTTACCGTTTTGAAATCAACATCCCTTTAAGAGATTTGCGCTCAAGCGATGACTAACTTAAGAGCCAGGTTCTCGCCCGGATACGTTCGGATTTTTGCAGCGTTTATCATACATGTATCCTAAGCGTTTTGTGGATATTTTGCTGTGCTGCTATGTGTGCCCTCAATAGATCGATATGTGGATGCAATTACAGTGCATATTGTTGCGTAGTTTTAATGAAATTTGCATTCCCAAATTCGCTAAAAATGCTTCAAATACTCGGATTTTACTCGGCGTAGTCCGAATGAATTTAGCATATAATAACATTGGCTAGGGAAATACCGCCAATACCTCCGATTGAAAGAAAACTATGTTTTCAATGGCTGGAGCGTTTTAATTCCGTCTGGCAGATTTGCTAATTGAGCTTGATATCCCGTTTGTGATTTCTCCCAAGGTGGAATCAAATTGGGGTATCGTTTGGGGTATAACTTGCGTTTAAAAACTAAACCTTTCTGAGTCTAAATGGGGATATACATCAAAATAGCGTGATTGAGTAACTCGAACTATAAAGTTTCGGTGCCTTTAAGCAAATAGTATCTCCATGCTTTACGATCACCAGTGTTTATTAAAACACAGCAGTTCGCTTCAGTAACACGATCTGGTTCTTCACAAGAATCGCTTTTGAATAACCGATGCGTAAGATCACTTGGTCATCTGTAATAGGTTTATCAAAGGATTAGTTCAAGTGTCAAGTAAGTCCATCTTATATGAATCTGTTTAGTTATATTTCGTATAATGATTGCCACTTGGAAGTGTTGTGTGATGCTATTGTTGATTAATTGTGACAAATTGATTGCAATGATTATTTTTTTGCTCAAAAAATGACTAATATATACTAGCGATATGAGGAAAATATGCATAGTTAAAAACATGTCTTGTTGCTAGGATGTAAAATCCATCTTGATTTTATGCATACAGTACTTTGCTGTTATGTCTGTTTATAATTAAAATTTACCTCAAAAGCAAATATTGTTATAAAAATTTGCATCATATTGCTGTTGAGGTTTAAGTTTGTGTATGCTTACTTGAAAAACAGTTCCTTTACGCAGTGTGGAAATTAGAGTCCTGGGGGCCCATGGGAATTTTGGCGCTTTGCAGTAATGTCGGGGGTGGGCACTGTCCTCTTTCCCTAAAGTATATAAGAAGAGCCAGGAGGTGCATTTTTTTAAGTTGATTGCTGACCGGGCAGGAGGTGCTCTTTTTTAAAGTTGATGGCGGACCGGGAAGGAGCCCTTTTGAAATTTGAGGGCGACCCACCTGTACTGGAGACACCCTTTTGAAACTTCTAAGAAATTATTCTAGGTCATTCTTGAAGCTTAAAAACAAATACAAATTTACTCACTAAGACATTTTACCTGAGAAAACTAGAAAATTGCTCATGTTACCTTCTTGTTTTTCAGTCCTTTCCCCAAATGTTTTGGATGGGAGAAGTTGGTTGTGGGGAACAGGAAATTGGATATTATTATAACCAATTGACCCCAGCCTGAGATTTAGCAATAGTGCAATTTGTGAACCTTTGATGTTTGAAATTTGGGAGGAAAATGTTAAAGAATTACATTGAAAAACGTTTAGCTGCCTTCCTTTTCATACATCATCACTTTTGGAACTGCTGATTTTTCTTAACAAACTTTAAGTGCTGTTAATTATTGTGACCGTTCAAACACTGTCTTTAAGTGCTCTTAATTATTGTGACCGTTCAAACACTGTCCTTTAAGTGTTGTTAATTATTGTGACCGTTCAAACACTGTTCTTTAAGTGCTCTTAATTATTGTGACCGTTCAAACACTGTCCTTTAAGTGCTGTTAATTATTGTGACCGTTCAAGCACTGTTGTTTAAGTGCTGTTAATTATTGTGACCGTTCAAACACTGTTCTTTAAGTGCTCTTAATTATTGTGACCGTTCAAGCACTGTTGTTTAAGTGCTGTTAATTATTGTGACCGTTCAAACACTGTTCTTTAAGTGCTCTTAATTATTGTGACCGTTCAAACACTGTCCTTTAATTGCTGTTAATTATTGTGACCGTTCAAGCACTGTTGTTTAAGTGCTGTTAATTATTGTGACCGTTCAAACACTGTTCTTTAAGTGCTTTTAATTATTGTGACGGTTTAAACACTGTCATTTAAGCGCTGTTAATTAGTGTGACCGTACAAGCACTGTTCTTTAAGTGCTCTTAATTATTGTAACCGTTCGAACACTGTTCTTTAAGTTATGTTAATTATTGTGACCGTTCAATCACTGTTCTTTAAGTGCTATTAATTATTGTGACCGTTCAAAAACTGTTCTTTAAGTGCTATTAATTATTGTGACGGTTTAAGCACTGTCCTTTAAGCGCTGTTAATTATCGTGACCGTTCAAGCACTGTTCTTTAAGTGCTATTAATTATTGTGACCGTTCAAACACTGTTCTGCTTAGAATTTAATTCATCTGAGTAAGAATTCTCTAACCTGCATCCATACATATTTAAGGGTAATGAAAATGGAGATTCCAAATTTGTTTGTAATGCTCTATTTTGATCTTAAAAATGAACTTTTATTATCAGTTCTCATGATATCAAAGCTAAATAAAGGCAAAATGGGATTGTTTTTGAATAATATGATGCATGGGTGGAGTCAGAGGGACTTCACCCACGTCAGGGATTTTATACCCCCTCCCATCCCCCTCCCCCGCCCTCACCAGTTATGGTAATTTGTTTCAATCTGTAGGGAAATAAACTAGAACACTTTGTCGGCAAGTAACACATTTTATAGGTTTAGGGAATGTTAGCCTCCTGACGGAGAGGGTATAGACCCATGACTGCCTGATGCCAATGTCAGTGAATGAGAACAAAAATTTAGATCAAAATGTAATTCCGAAGTGTCTTCGAAGTTTGTTTGAATTATTTTTGATAACATATCGAATATCCCTCGTTTTTGACCCAGCTGCACTCAATAGGTTCTTAATATTACTCCCAATCAAATAACGTACGAACCCCACTGCCAACAACATACAGACAAATTGACGCTTCACTAACTGTTTTGTAACTATTAACAGGGTTGGTAGATCTACTCAAGCAATTAAAGCCAACTCTGTTTTATATGTATACTCAGCAGTACCAGGGAGTTGCCAAATGGCAACTCCTTGGTAGTACTAACGTTTGAAATGCCTGTGGTTCTAACTGCATGGTAATATACTATTGGCTCGATATTGATGCATATATTGTCAATGAATTGAATATACAATCAATTTTGTTTTGGAAAATGTAAAATATACTTATCAATTGTTAACTTTGCACGCAATTCTCAATATATGAAAAAACTACAATCCATGGGAATATTCCTTTCAGAGGAAAGTAAAGACAGATTTGAGATACTAGTAATCAATGTCAGAGTGCATATTATTAATGTATCAGACCATGCCCATACGGAACCATCTTACTCAGGGGGAAGGAGGGGGAGGACTTTTTCCCGACTCAAAAGTCTATTACCAAGAAAACATTGTAATGAATCTGTGAATAAACAATTATTTTTGAATAGATTGTTTGGCTTGGAAGAGAAAGGGAGAGGGGGGGGGGTAGGAAAGAGGGGAGGGGGAAGTGGTAGCTTTCGGGAAATAACCTTCAATTCCGGACAATTTCCTTCATTTTCGGGTAAGTTTTTGCGGAAAATTTCCTTCCTTTGGGGCGGTTTGGCGATTTGGGGGAAGTTTTTGCGAACTTTTTGGACAATTTTCCGGAACATTTTCTTCCAATTCCGGGCAGTTTTTCGATTTTCGATAAATGTTCTTTAACTATCGGGAAATCCAGCCGAGTCCGCCATGATTTCGATAAATAACTGATTTAAAAAGTAATTTTACATCTCTGCCCGACTATGTAAAATCGGTGTCTGCAAGTATCATACTCTCATCATCGTGACCCAGATATATTGCCGAGTCAGACATAATTCTCTGCCCGACTAAGATGGGTATCATCCAGCCGACTGGGTGGGATGGGGGTGGGGGTGGCTGCCGCCATGGCCATGGCAGCGAGAAAAACATTAGTTACAATTTTCATAGAAATACAATGATTAAATACCACCATATTAGCTCGAGCTTAGGCCTAATTACGTTTTAAGAATTTGACATTTCTAAATCAGGGAGCCCTATTTGTGCTATATCATCAGTCATATAGACTATGTTATGCTTTCTCCCTGGGATATGTCTTCGGCGGCGCAATTCACTGTGTTTTTATGAAATAAAAATAAAAGATAAAAAACGTTACAGTTAAACAGATTAAAAATATTTTACACTGACCGACTGAGAAGAAGAATAAGAGGAAGATGTTGGTACGGCGACAAGAAGGTAAACATTTTAAGTTCTTTCTCAATGCTGTAATGAGCACATTTTGTGTTGAAGTTCTTGGAAGGCTGGGCAAAGATTGAGTGATGCGAGGGCGTAGCACGAGTGCACCTGCCAATATCGGTGCATTGTGCAACCAGCATCTGCATTATCCTGTACCTAACGCATATGCGAGTTATTCACTAATCTTTTATTCATTAACCCTTTACTTTTTAACTGATTTAATACAATATTCATAGCAAATTCATAAAGAATCACAAGTTGAATAAAACGTTTTATTTTAGATTCTTTCTCTGGGGCTCTTACACGTGCGTACGGGACTATTTCTAGTGGAAGGGCTGAGCACATTTGCACGAAAATTCGCAGAAATCCATACAGGTTTGCAATCGCGTAGCTAAAAAAAATTGCAGGGGGGCAAAACAATATAAAAAAAATCCAAGATGGCCAGGTATATAACTGAAGTTTAAAAGACGGATCTCTAAAGTTTCGTGGTGCTGGTGCGTTACTTCGCGTATCGGATAATTCACACGTATTACTGTAATGGTCAATGCTGTCAGCAACGAAATGTTGAAACAATTTATTCCCGCCATGCGTATATTATGAAGTAAAACTTGTCGATAATGATAAACACGGACATATCTGTCCAACACAGTTTTTTGAACTATTTCAAAAAGTGAATAAAAAACGCAAAATTTCAATCTTAATTTTCAATTCTCCCGTTTCTGATTACTTAATCTAATTGCCCGAAAAAAGTTGCGTATATGCCTATGCTGCCGAATGCGACAGGGGTGCAGCCCTCCCCCACCCCTTCCCCCTCCCCTCTCCTCCTCCCCCCCCCCCCCGGACACGGACACATCTCTCCAACATGGTTTTTTAAACTATTTTAAAAAGTGAATAAAAAGACGCAAAATTTAAATCTTAATTTTCAATTCTCCCGTTTCTGATTACTTAATCTAATTGTCCGAAAAAAAGTTGCGTATATGCCTATGCTGCCGAATGCGACGGAGTGCAGCCCCCACCCTCCCCCTCTTTTTCGTTTCTTCCGTCTCGTACGCTTGTGCCTTGGTGAACGTGATAAGAGAAACAATCTTGGCAAATGGAATCTTTTTGCAACGTAAACATGGAACATTATCTTATCATTCTCTGAAGATATCAGACACAGCCTGCGAATATAATGATTGCTGATACAATGCAGATGACGAAACTATGATGATATGTGTGCACTTATACAACACTACACGTGCTTGTAAGCCATCTGGCCATAGAGAGACTGTTCAGATGTTCAAATGCAAGGCTTCTTTGATCAATTCGGGAGCAACCCGAAAAACTGGGTACTTTAAAATACCTCAAAAATTGGGTACTTTTATGTATTACGTCATCGCATGAGCCTACACATTTGACTAGCCCACACAAAACATATGGGGTTTCTCATTTTTCGCTCCGGATTGTCCAAAATTCCACTGGATATCCTGAAATTTTGGAGACGGATAATAAATAGATATTGTAAACTTTTTGCCGCTGCTTGTTTGAAATTCATTGTCGCCTTTTTGAGAAAATGAACAAAACAAACTACCCATAATCTGTTTTATAAATTTTCCAAAGAGGCGACTGTGAATATCAAAAAACTGCGGCAAAAAGTTTTGAATATCAATTTACTACCCGTCTCCAAAATTTCAGGTTATCCATTGAAATATTGGACAATCCGGAATAAAAAATGAGACACCCCATATGTTTAGTGTGGGCTAGTCAAATGTGTAGGCTCATGCGATGACGTAATACATAAAAGTACCAATTTTTTGGGCATTTTAAAGTACCCAGTTTTTCGGGTTGCTCCCGAACTATTTATTGCAAATTAACGTCAAAGGCTTACATGCAGATTGATTGCTTTTTAAGCACGATTATATGTAATGGAGGTTACTCTGCCTCAGTCTGAAGTGCAAACACAAATATTATAATCATTTGTCAAATGATCGTTTAAGTTTTATCTTAACAACGACGGTTTATTTTTTGTCATATTTTTGATATTTATTTCTTGTGTTAAACTTTATCTGCTTATTTAAACTTTTCTGATCATTTGTGTGGCATTTTGTTTCAATAAATAAATAATATTGATCTATTTACCCAAAACCCCATTGATTATTCATAACGGTTATTATGTGGAGATTGGGCGTTGTATAACAACACTTCAAGTTCAATTTCAAGCCTTCAAACGTTCTTTATGTGATTATTGATCATTTTTGTAATCTTTCAATTGTATAGAATCTTTATTTATTTACCCGAAACTCCCGTGTATTATCTATAACGGTTTTTAGTGGGGAGTTATTATAATAAAACTTGACTTTACTGCTTTCCAATAGTTCTTTACCTGGTTAGTAACCTCCTGCTCTGACTTATTGCCTTCCAATAGCTCTTTACTTGGTTAGTAACCTCCTGCTCTGACTTATTGCCTTCCAATAGCTCTTTACCTGGTTAGTAACCTCTTGCTCTGACGTATTGCCTTCCAATAGCTCTTTACGTGGTTAGTAACCTCCTGCTCTGACTTATTGCCTTCCAATAGCTCTTTACGTGGTTAGTAACCTCCTGCTCTGACTTATTGCCTTCCAATAGCTCTTTACTTGGTTAGTAACCTCCTGCTCTGACTTATTGCCTTCCAATAGTTCTTTACCTGGTTAGTAACCTCCTGCTCTGACTTATTGCCTTCCAATAGTTCTTTACCTGGTTAGTAACCTCCTGCTCTGACTTATTGCCTTCCAATAGCTATTTACGTGGTTAGTAACCTCCTGCTCTGACTTATTGCCTTCCAATAGCTCTTTACGTGGTTGGTAACCTCCTGCCCTGACTTATTGCCTTCCAATAGCTCTTTACGTGGTTAGTAACCTCCTGCTCTGACTTATTGCCTTCCAATAGTTCTTTACTTGGTTAGTAACCTCCTGCTCTGACTTATTGCCTTCCAATAGTTCTTTACTTGGTTAGTAACCTCCTGCTCTGACTTATTGCCTTCCAATAGCTCTTTACGTGGTTAGTAACTTCCTGCTCTGACTTATTGCCTTGTCAGCTTGTTGTGAAATTGTTTGACTCAATAGATTCAAATATAACATGATAAACACACATTACAATTTATATGCCTCTGCAAATGTCGTAAAGGTGATATACCACCTAACTCTGTTGAAGACCATTTTGGTGATCTTACTACAATAGTTGAAGACTGATCAAAAGTGGAATACGTTCTTTGTATAACTACGAAACACAGTGGTTGCTTTTACTGACTTTTTCTTCCAAAAATCTTTATAAGTGTGGTCCGTTTTTAATTGGTCCAATCATTAAGTTCTGTTAACTTGTAATTCTCCTTTGAGCTGTGAAGTCCCTCACTTTTAGACTAGAGTTTAAGATTTTCATTCAAAAATGTCATTTTATTCGATATTCCCCACCTTCAGGATAATATAGGTTATATTCTTATAACGATTGTTTGAAATATATGATTAACTATATAGATTCCGATCAGTATACGGAGAAAACGTTGAATCGTCCGGGCCGCTAAGTGACTTAAAATGAGTTATTTCAGTGGTCAGATAGAAACACGAGCAGAACTGAGAAGAAACAATAACTTCGTTCTTTTAGACGATGCCGGTTGATTGAATATTTAAAACATATGTTTGAAATAACTGGTACACAAAGTCGACTGCAAAAGAATCATACCCTCTTTTTTTTCAAATGGTAATACCATGGAAGTCTACTTCCATGGTAATACATAGTACTGTAGTATGAGTCCTTGGGTAAACCATCGTCACTTACACCATGGAGAAATAGTATCTCCATCCTTACAAAAACCTACAGACTTTCTTTTAGTACTTTTGTGACATATCCCTTGGTTGTAACATGTAACCCACAATATCTTAAGGGGAAATTCTGTAAACTGAGACTTTTAAAGAATGTGATGTCACAACTAGTCTAATTTCGGTCGTTCCTACGCAAAAAATACAACACTTCTTAGTTGGAAAATTTCCGTAATGCGATTTTTGAACGCTTTTACCATTTTGTTCAAATCTGAATTGAAAATGTACGTGTCTATAACATACAATTCTGGACAAAAGTATTTGACCTTTTTCTTCACCCTTTCTACCCCATGATGTTGGAAGAGAATTTTGAAAGTCAGAAAGTTGCCGTTCCAAGTCATGTCCCAACATGGAAACGGGGTAGAAGGGGGAAAATGGTCAATACTTTTGTCCAGGATTGTCTGAGAAATGGAGATAATGTGTGTGAATTAAGGATTTTTACATATCCATGAAAGCAGATGAAAAACAAAATATGAGAACATGTCATGGAAAACCCCAAACAGTTAAGGATTTCATGAAAACAAAATCTTATCTTTGCTTCTGAAAAACAAAAATCATTAATAATGAAGACAATGCACAAAGCTATACTGTGTTGTGTATGGTGGTAACATTGAGCTCTCAACTGAAAGCAAAAAGCAATGAGTGACCTCCTGGTGATTGGATTGCATGTGTGTCCTTGCTCGGATCAGAGAAAGGTGGTTTGTGCGCTGTTTGTGAAGTTGGCTGCCTAGATGCCCTTGGTAATTCTGACTGTCTTTCACTAAGGGAAACAAATCCTCATGAATTTTTTTTTAACTTTCGGAAAATTTCCTTCATTTTCGGAAAATTTCCTTCATTTTCGGAAAATTTCCTTCATTTTGGGGAAAATATGTTTCCATTTTCGTGCAATTTCCATTATTCTGGGTATATTTTCTTCAATCTTTAAGAAATGTATCTATTTTCCGAAATTTTCCTTCCTTTTTAAAAATTTTCTTTAATTTCTGATAAATTTTTCTCAATTTCGGGAAATTTCTGTCAATTTTCGGCAATTGGGGGAATTTTCCTTCAATTTTCGTGAATTTTCCTTCATTTTGGGATATTTTCTTCAATATTTAGGAAGTTTTTCAATTTGGGGGAAATATCCTTCATTTTCGGAAAACTTCTTTCATTATCGGGAAAATTCGCTTCCATTTTCGTGCAATTTTCATTATTCTGGGGATATTTTCTTCAATATTTAAGAAATGTATTTATTCTCCGAAATTTTCCTTCCTTTTTGGAAATTTCCTTCAATTTTCTTCAATTTTTTTCAAATTTCGGGAAATTTCTGTCAATTTTCGGCAATTGGGGAAAATTTCATTCAATTTTCGTGAATTTTCCTTCATTTTGGGGATATTTTTTTCAATAATTAGGAAGTTTTTTCAATTTGGGGGAAATATCCTTCATTTTCGGAAAACTTCCTTCATTATCAGGAAAATTCGTTTCCATTTTTGTAAAATTTCTTTCATTTTCGGGATATTTTCTTCAATATTTAAGATTTTTTTTAAAGTTTCGGAACATTTCCTTCATTTTGCGGAAATTTTCATCAAGTTTTGAGAATTGTTTTCATTTTTCAGGAAATTTCCTGCCATTTTCGGCATTTCGGGAATTTGTTCTTCTATTTTCATGAAATCTACTTTATTTTGGAGATATTGCCTTCAATATTTAGGAAGTTTTTCTGCAATCTTTGGGAACTTCTCTTCATTTTTTGAAAGTTTCCTTCACATACAGGCAAATTTGCCTGCATTGTTGTGAAATTTCCTTCATTTTGGGGATATTTTCTGCCAATATTTATGAAATTTTCTTCACTTTTCAGAAAATTTCCTTCATTTTGCGCAAGTTTTCTTCCGTCAAATTTTGGGGAAATTCCTTCCATTTTCGGCATTTTCTTCAATTTTTGTAAAATTTCCTTCATTCTGCGGAAGTTTCTTTCATTTCCAGCATTTTCGGGAAATTTTCTTTGTCCTTAGATTTGAAACACTGATTTTATGCAATTTCCTAAACGGTGTCATATAAACGGTGGATGCCAATTTAGATACATGTGTATGTTTTACTTAAGAGCATTTTTTATTTGTGGGGAAGGGACGCCAAAATGTCCTCCCCCCCCCCTCCCCTATTGAAACATGACCTACCACGCCACTTTTTATGTGAGTCGAATTTGTTTAATCAGTTAATACGAGAACTTTGTTGTGTTGAGTTTGTGTTGATTCTACCCCATTTTGGGGTATCAAAGACTTCGCCCCCTGGACCCCTTTCAAGGGGGCCTCGCCTTCTGAAATCCTACCTTTGACTCGCCTCAGAACCTCGGGATTTTTCATTTACATTAATGGAACTTTGGTGTTGAAATTCAGCAGAGTCTCCAGGGGCTTCACCTCTGGACTCCTTTCAAGGGGCACCACACGGATTCCTACCCGTGATTCTACCAGAACCCTACGATTTTTCATTTACATTTTGTAGCTTTGTGTAGATTGTAAGCCATGATTTTGGGGCATCAAATCTAGCAATGGTTTTAACATGAGAATTTAAAATTGCCTTCTTTTCATCACTGAAATGTTCTAACTTTGTGATGACACAGCGTGTAAACTATTTGAGAAATATTCAGTGAGGGCGCTGCAAGTAGAAATGTCGTAGATTTCGGGATACAATATTAACATGTTTTACGTCGGCTTATAGAAGGAATCTCTTCTCGAGAAAATTCAGATACATTTTAGTGACATCACTACCGCGGATCTTAGTGTGTGTGTGTGTGTGTGTGTGTGTGTGTATGCAAACAATTAGACCACTCTAAAGCGTCCAATCATGGTGTTTGTTCATGTCCACGCAATTACCAAAACTGACCTTGAATACTTAGAATAAATTGAAATAATTAGCCTCCAAGTAGCCGTCGACATGGGTGTGTTGGGTGTCCCTTCCCCCATCCCCCAAAATGATGGACGCTAGTTATAAAATGAATATGGCAGTTACACTCCAATTAGAAGACTCTAACCACCCATCCCCTTCGCCGATGTATACTCATAAATTACCGATGTATTCTCATAAATTACCGATGTATTCTCATAAATTACCGATGTATTCTCATAAATTACCGATGTATTCTCATAAATTACCGATGTATTCTCATAAACTACCGATGTATTCTCATAAATTACCGATGTATTCTCATAAATTACCGATGTATTCTCATAAATTACCGATGTATTCTCATCAATTACCGATGTATTCTCATCAATTACCGATGTATTCTCACAAATTACCGATGTATTCTCACAAATTAGCGATGTAATCTCATAAATTACCGATGTATTCTCATAAATTACCGATGTATTCTCATAAATTACCGATGTATTCTCATAAATTACCGATGTATTCTCATAAATTACCGATGTATTCTCATAAATTACCGATGTATTCTCATAAATTACCGATGTATTCTCATAAATTACCGATGTATTCTCATAAATTACCGATGTATTCTCATAAATTACCGATGTATTCTCATAAATTACCGATGTTTTCTCAACAAAAATTACCGATGTATTCTCATCAATTACCGATGTATTTATCATCAATTACCGATGTATTCTCATCAACTACCGATGTATTCTCATAAATTACCGATGTATTACCGATGTATTCTCAAATAAATTAGCGATGTAATCTCATAAATTACCGATATATTCTCATAAATTACCGATGTATTCTCATAAATTACCGATGTATTCTCATAAATTACCGATGTATTCTCATAAATTACCGATGTATTCTCATAAATTACCGATGTATTCTCATAAATTATCGATGTATTCTCATAAATTACCGATGTATTCTCATAAATTACCGATGTATTCTCATAAATTACCGATGTATTCTCATAAATTACCGATGTATTCTCATAAATTACCGATGTTTTCTCATCAATTACCGATGTATTATCATCAATTACCGATGTATTCTCATCAATTACCGATGTATTCTCATCAAATTACCGATGTATTCTCATAAATTACCGATGTATTCTCATAAATTACCGATATATTCTCATAAATTACCGATGTATTCTCATAAATTACCGATGTATTCTCATAAATTACCGATGTATTCTCATAAATTACCGATGTATTCTCATAATTTACCGATGTATTCTCATAAATTACCGATGTATTCTCATCAATTACCGATGTATTCTCATCAATTACCGATGTATTCTCATCAATTACCGATGTATTCTCATCAATTACCGATGTATTATCATCAATTACCGATGTATTCTCATCAATTTACCGATGTATTCTCATCAATTACCGATGTATTCTCATAAATTACCGATGTATTCTCATAAATTACCAATGTATTCTCATAAATTACCGATGTATTCTCATAAATTACCGATGTATTCTCATAAATTACCGATGTATTCTCATAAATTACCGATGTATTCTCATAATTTACCGATGTATTCTCATAAATTACCGATGTATTCTCATCAATTACCGATGTATTCTCATCAATTACCGATGTATTCTCATCAATTACCGATGTATTCTCATCAATTACCGATGTATTCTCATCAATTACCGATGTATTCTCATCAATTACCGATGTAATCTCATAAATTACCGATGTATTCTCATAAATTACCGATGTATTCTCATAAATTACCGATGTATTCTCATAAATTACCAATGTATTCTCATAAATTACCGATGTATTCTCATAAATTACCGATGTATTCTCATAAATTACCGATGTATTCTCATAAATTACCGATGTATTCTCATCAAATTACCGATGTATTCTCATAAATTACCGATGTATTCTCATAAATTACCGATGTTTTCTCATAAATTACCGATGTATTCTCATCAATTGCCGATGTATTCTCACAAATTACCGATGTATTCTCATAAATTAGCGATGTAATCTCATAAATTACCGATATATTCTCATAAATTACCGATGTATTCTCATAAATTACCGATGTATTCTCATAAATTACCGATGTATTCTCATCAATTACCGATGTATTCTCATAAATTACCGATGTATTCTCATAAATTACCGATGTATTCTCATAAATTACCGATGTATTCTCATAAATTACCGATGTATTCTCATAAATTACCGATGTTTTTCATAAATTACCGATGTTTTCTCATCAATTACCGATGTATTCTCATCAATTACCGATGTATTATCATCAATTACCGATGTATTCTCATCAATTACCGATGTATTCTCATCAATTACCGATGTATTCTCATAAATTACCGATGTATTCTCATCAATTACCGATATATTCTCATAAATTACCGATGTATTCTCATAAATTACCGATGTATTCTCATAAATTACCGATGTATTCTCAGTAAATTACCGATGTATTCTCATAAATTACCGATGTATTCTCATCAATTACCGATGTATTCTCATCAATTACCGATGTATTCTCATCAATTACCGATGTATTCTCATCAATTACCGATGTATTCTCATCAATTACCGATGTATTCTCATCAATTACCGATGTATTCTCATCAATTACCGATGTATTCTCATCAATTACCGATGTATTCTCATAAATTACCGATGTATTCTCATAAATTACCGATGTATTCTCATAAATTACCGATGTATTCTCATAAATTACCGATGTATTCTCATACATCACTGATATTAATATGCCAGGTATATACCCCCCCCGTCTCCCAACACACACATATACACACACACACACACTAGCATATCCATACATTTTGAGGAAAAAGTGCATAGATTTGCTATAATTGTTGTTCATTCTAAAATTCAGTTTTCGGAAATTAAACCAAAAAATGTTGCAGATTTTTTACATTTAGAAATTTATCCTTCAGAAATCGGAAAATAGTAGATTATTCTTCGGAAATGACAAAATTTGGAAAACCATCGATTCAGAAAACTCCCCCACTTGGTATGTTTAACCATCGTATACGTACGGGTATACATGATAATAATGGTAAGAAAAACATTGTCGTGATTCTTCTTCTCATCGAGTCGATATCACAGCCCCCCCCGGGGGGGGGGCAAAGGAGCACTTCCATATGTGAGGTATATGTACATGTTCCGCTCGAGCAGTTGCTTTTTTCAAAATTTTCGTAGTGCAGGTATCAAAAATCTAATCTCTCATACTGCTTGTCTAAAAAAATAATCATATTTTCATACTGCAGGTATCAAAAGCACTTATTTTCGTACTGCAGGTATCAAAAATCACCTATTTTCGTACTGCAGGTATCAAAAATCACTTATTTTCATACTGCAGGTATCAAAAATAACTTATTTTCATACTGTAGGTATCAAAATCATGAACTGTCATACTGCAGTTACCATTTTTTTTTTTTATCTTACTGCAGTCCAATTTTGAAAATCTGGGCGGCACATACCTACCACTTTAGTATGGAAATATTATTTCATGTAACAGAAGTTGACAGGACATAGTTCCTCCTTGGTCGGAAATGGAAATAACTTCTTCTTTGTAATTAGAAATAAATTTACATAACAAAAGACTGAAAGAATTTATATTTTCATGTCAATATGGAATCTGTCTGTCTGTGGTGTCTGGACAGCTGGAAGTTGGAAAAGAGTTACATGACATACCGGTGTTAACCTGTTAACTATATATTTAAATGAGGTCTTTTCTTCGTGCAATCAAAATGTAACATAGTGAAAACATATTTCCTGTACATTGTCAGATTGTACCGACACAAGAGAATCCCCCAAAGCCTACTTTGCTGGATTTTGAATAAGAAATGAAAAAGTCATTTAAGAGTCAAATTGTGATTCTGCGCGGGAGAATACACGATAGCTTTTTAAGGATAATTCTAACATTCTAAAATATATGTAGATAATTCAACAATATTTTAAGCTATTATTTTTTTAATTTATACCATTATCGTTTTATTGTATTCTCATATCTTTTGACTTTTATTAATTCGAAATAAGTTGAGGGTGCCCCTAATTTTTTTCCCCAGTTTCAATCATCATGTATTCCGCTGCCCCTTGTTCAATCTCATTACTCTTTCAACAGTCTGGTCCACGCAGTCGATCGGGAGAGCGATTTTAATTTGGAAAGATGCATTATGGGTTATAATGACAACAAATCTCCTGATCGGGAGATCTCCCGTTCAGGAGCGTGGACGGGACTGGTTGAAGTTACATCATTTTAGTCTTGAAAGGATTAAAATGTACCCCTAACCCGTCCACGTCCCTCACCCACGGCGTGTCTATTATGTATTATGCAGCTTTTCGTTGTGTGTGTGTGTGTGTGTGGGGGGGGGTGATTAAGTCCTTAAAGATAAATCTTATTAAAACATCCACCTCCCTAACTTGGTCACAAATTGAAGGTTTTTGATCCTTAGTTCTTGATTTTGGTCCAAATTTAAATATTTTTGGCCCTCAATTTTAAATGTTGGGACAAAAGTTGAGGTTTTGGGTTCAAAAATTGAACATTTTTGGTACATTTTCGATGCATTTTCTTTACAAATTCGTTTTTTTTTTTTTTTTTTTTTTTTTTTTTTTGGGGGGGTAATTTGCCTCTTGCTTACTTACGTTTGGTTCTGTCTTGCTCTGTTTGGTTCTGTCAGACTCTGTCTGGCTCTGTTTGGTTCTGTCTGCCTGTCTGGTTCTGTTTGGTTCTGTCTGCCTGTCTGGTTCTGTTTGGTTCTGTCAGACTCTGTCTGGCTCTGTTTGGTTCTGTCTTGCTCTGTCTGGTTCTGTCTGACTCTGTCTGGCTCTGTTTGGTTCTGTCTGAATCTGTCTGGCTCTGTCTGGTTCTGTCTGACTCTGTCTGGCTCTGTTTGGCTCTGTCTGACTTTGTCTGACTCTGTCTGGCTCTGTTTGGTTGTGTCCATGTTTTACAAATATCCTTCGACCGGAAGAGACGTGTTAAGAAATTAATGACACAAGCATTGCATAAAGAACCCCTTGAAAGTGATGTTTCTCCAAATCACAGCTAATGAACCTTATTTACTCAACTTTGCTTGTCAAGCCCCAAATACCATGTAGTGTGGGCCACCAGTAGGCCTATAAGCCTGTAAATATGTATAGTGTGGGCCACCAGTAGGCCTATAGGCCTGTAAATATGTATAGTGTGGGCTATCAGTAGGCCTATAGGCCTATACATATGACATGTGGGCCACCAGTAGGCCTATAGGCCTATACATATGTATAGTGTGGGCCACCAGTAGGCCTATAGGCCTGTAAATATGTATAGTGTGGGCCACCAGTAGGCCTATAGGCCTGTAAATATGTATAGTGTGGGCCACCAGTAGGCCTATAGGCCTGTACATATGTATAGTGTGGGCCACCAGTAGGCCTATAGGCCTGTACATATGTATAGTGTGGGCCACCAGTAGGCCTATAGGCCTGTAAATATGTATAGTGTGGGTAAAATGTATAGTGTGGGCCACCAGTAGGCCTATAGGCCTGTAATATGTATAGTGTGGGCCACCAGTAGGCCTATAGGCCTACATATGTATAGTGTGGGCCACCAGTAGGCCTATAGGCCTGTATACATATGTATAGTGTGGGCCACCAGTAGGCCTATAGGCCTATACATATGTATAGTGTGGGCCACCAGTAGGCCTATAGGCCTATACATATGTATAGTGTGGGCCACCAGTAGGCCTATAGGCCTATACATATGTATAGTGTGGGCCACCAGTAGGCCTATAGGCCTATACATATGTATAGTGTGGGCCACCAGTAGGCCTATAGGCCTATACATATGTATAGTGTGGGCCACCAGTAGGCCTATAGGCCTATACATATGTATAGTGTGGGCCACCAGTAGGCCTATAGGCCTATAGGCCTATACATATGTATAGTGTGGGCCACCAGTAGGCCTATAGGCCTATACATATGTATAGTGTGGGCCACCAGTAGGCCTATAGGCCTATACATATGTATAGTGTGGGCCACCAGTAGGTCTATAGGCCTATACATATGTATAGTGTGGGCCACCAGTAGCCTATAGGCCTATACATGTGTAAAGAAAGGCTTGTAATGAGATGATACCACTGGGGATATGTAATTTTACGGGAACCTCAACTTAATTTGAAAGCATACGGCAGTATACGCATGGCATAGCTGAAAGGGCAATCCCTGCACCTCAACTGAAATTTAAAAAAATATTGCTCAGTTGCTAGTGGCGGCGGCCTCTTTTTAATTAGAAAATTGGAAAATTTTGGATTAAGATCCAGTAATATCGGGAGATTTAAGACAGAAATTTGAAACAATTGGAAACTTCAAGCTTAGAACACTATGCAGAAAAATTGGGGCATTTAGGATCAAAGTTAGGGAGAATTTGAATATTGAATTTGAATAAATATGTCTTAAAAAATAAAAAAAAAAAAAAAAAACCTTTGTAAATTTCATGTACTCTCTTTCACAATTTCGGACATATATTTTGTTTGGGCCAGAATTCTATTTAGGGAAAGGGGCAGGTTTTTTCTTCGAAAGCTTCCTTGCCGTGAACAACTGTCAAAGACATCAAAGTGTCCAATTCCGGTCAAATTTTGACTGCCCCTACCATCGATATCTTTTTTGGCAAAAATTGTGCCAAATTTGATGGTTTTTACCCTTTTTGAGACCAAAATGTTGAAAAACTGTAAGTTCTGATCGCAATACATTAACCGTACGCGAAATGTATCGTAAGAAAGGTCAAGCCATGTACTTTCAATTGATATCAGAAAGAGAAAGTACCCCGTCTCTGACCACATTTGATTTAAGTTATTTTTAATCACTTGGTTTGAGTTAGACACTTTGGTCTAGTGGCAAATCT
>JAIGNY010001414.1:0-25041 GCA_020152595.1 Chiridota heheva | reverse complement strand
AGTAGTAGAATAAAGACACTTGAAATCAATATGTCGTCTTCGAGTCATAACATCACACCTGCTTGGTACGTAGTGCATAATTACGCGTGACTCTATAAATATGTCATGTTGTTCTACTGTATATGTTTAGTATAAATAGCAAGTATAACTTACTTCTAGCTAGATTATTTCATAGCCTAGATTTGCTGCCCAATAGTCTATAATCACCTTCGACTAATAAGTTAGATCTCAGTTTCCTTGGCGTAAGCGGATGGGAGCATGACTTCCCCTGGATAGGACTCGCATCAGTCCATCCATATCGCAATGGTTGTCCCCAGCAGTGCTGGTACTCACTTTACTAGAGTGAACTGCAGAGCAAGCAAAGTAAAGTGTTTTGCTCAAGGCTACAATGCAGCCAGCCCTCACAGCAGGAGTCAAACCCGGTAGGCCCTACCAGTGAGAAATCCCTTACAGGCGTGCTGCAAGCTAGTATTTGAAACAAACTAGCTTGCGCAAGCTAGCAAAAACTATCTGCAAACTTGCAAAACGTTTTGCTAGTTTGCGCAAGCTAACAAGTTTGCGTTTTCCCAAATACTAGCTTGCTGGAAGATTGCAGCAAGTTTGCGCAAGCTAAAAATAGTAGTAGCTTATTGCAAGCCTGCAGCAACCTAGTTTTTCTATAAAGGCTAGCTTGCAGTACGCTTGCTGCAAACTTATAAGCTTGCAGTATGCTTGCAAAGCTAAAATTGTTAGCTTGTCGCAAGCATACTGCAAACTAAAATTTCTGTATGGGATACTCAAACATATTAAATCCTCCCCTCTTTTGAGTTTAACTTCAAATACATGTAGCTATGATAAAGTTGACCATCAGTTGATGAGTAATTCTTGAAATCCTGAACTTCTCACACAATACAGTATATACAAAAATTGCATGAAAGGCCAAAAGTTCAGTCCAGAAAAAGCAGACAAACACTGTTAGAGTTCAACGGTCAAACAGAGATGTCTCTACATGGGCATGATGATCTGTAGATTTCTGGAAATAATGATTGATATATTTGCATATTTCAAACAACCTTGGTATGGTGTTGGTATACACAAGGAAAGTACAGTACATTAATGATGTGTACTTTGTCCTATATCATAAAAAGTGAGTCGCAAGAGGCATAATATAGGAAGAAATGGGGCCCTCTTTCAATTTCATTTTTAACCATGATGTCCCACAAACAAGTGACAATAGACCTTGCGGAATGGATGGAATACTTCAGCTCTCTGCTCAACAACAACATGAGACATCCACCTTCTGAACTGCCCCACCTGCTGCCTATGCAGCAGGACTTATCGAGATCAATCCCCCAACACGTGAGGAGACACTGAAAGCCATTCACCAAATGAAGTACAACAAGGCTGCAGGTCTTGACTGCGCAATCACATCTGAAGCACTCCGGAATGGCGGGGATGCAATGGCAGACGTAGTCCATAGTTTTTGCACAGAAGTGTATAGTACTCTAATACCACCCAGCAAATGAACCACTAGCGTTATTGTCCCTTTAACCAAGAAGGGGAGACTTTAGTCTCATGACCAACTACCGGGGAAATTCTCTAATCTGTCAATTACAGCTAAAGTTTAAGACAAGATCCTGGTTAATAGAATCCAAGATCACGTAGACCCGATCTTAAGGAACAAGCAGGCTGGATTTCGTCGAGGGAGAAGTTGCGCCCAACAGATCCACATTCTTAGAAGGATCATGGATGGGTTCCAAGATTACCAACTTCATCTTACAGTCACATTCATAGACTTCAAGAAGGCCTTTGATTCCATCAATAGAAAGGTTATATTTCATGTACTACGACATTGTGGAATACCAGAAGCTGTGGTCAATGACATACGCACACTCTACAACAACTCAAGTGCAGTAATGGTAGATGGCAACATATCTGATTCTTTTGATGTCTCCACCGGAGTTCTACAGGGTGATGTTCTGGCTCCATTCCTATCCATAGTATTAGTAGACTTTCTACTAAAGAAGGCCACCTCTGATCTTGACTCTGGAGTTGTAACACATCCTCGTCGCTCCAGTCGTTATCCAGTTAAAACGTTAAACGGCTTGGATTTGCTGATGGTATTGCTCTGTTGGAATCCACTATTCATTAGGCACAGGCCCAGCTGACAAGAACTGCAGCCGCAGCAGAAGATCTTGGCCTCATGATAAGTGTATCCAAGACTGAGTATATGACTGTTAAGTGCCATCCCCATCCAACACTTCAAGTTTTCGGTGAACCCATCAACCATGTTTCAGATTTCAAATATCTTGGTTCCAATATGGCATCTGCTGCAAGCGACCTAAAAAGACGAAAGGCATTAGCATGGTGCACTTTTTGGAAACTGGAACATCTGTGGAGAAGTCCCCAACTACCCATCTCTACCCACCTGCGTGACTATCCTTCTCTATGGCTGTGAATTCTGGTTGTTGTCCCATGACATGAAGTGCAAATTCAATGCTTTTGCTACCTCCTGCTTTATTTTGCTAGTTTATTGTTTATTGGGAGGGGGTCCCAGTACGACCCCAATGTTCCCCAATAATGAAGATTGATTTTGAAGAGTCAGATTCCCTTTAAATGTTTTCTTATTCCAAAGTGTCCATTAAGTCGACACAAAGACAAATCTGGAATATTGTAGATTTTCGGGAAATTTCCTTCATTGTGATCAAATTTTCTTCAATTTTTGAGAGGTTTTCTTAAATTTTCCCAAAACTTAATTAATTTTCTTTAATTCCAATGAAATTTTGCCAACTTTCTCCAAATTTCCAGTAATTTTATGCAATTATTTTTTTACTCCTCTCCCCCTTTACAAATTGTTTTTGAAAATAAGTAGCTCATACATTTGTATACGTATGTTGGGATAAAATTCAAATCAGGCCCCTCAATGTGAAATATTTTTCTACGTAGCTGATCACAGATTTTGCTTGAATTTAAAACTGATGCATCGATGGACCAAACCTCAAAAACTAAAAGTGTTTTTTTTTTTTCAAAATTTAAAAACCCGGACTGTAATAACCTTTTTAACCAATATTGAAAATGTCCATAGACCTTTAAATTCATACACTGCAAAAACAAATTGGTTAATCCAACCAATAAATTGGTTAAATTTAACCAACTTGATTGGTTGGTGTGAGTCCGAACAATTGATTGTTTTAAGCAGCCAATTCAGATTGGCTAACTCATTAACCAATTAAAATCAGTTGTTTATAACCAAATTAGTTGGCTAGGAATACCAATAAAGTTGATTGGGATAACCAATGAAAGTGGTTGTCGTTACCAATGAATTAGGTTGTCACAACCAATTGTTTTCCAGTTTTTTACATTTGTTCATGCCTTCTTTTTCAATGTGCACAGCAACAACGATGATTACCGTGGACGAGAGTAAAAACAGCATCAAAAAGATTAATTTGCAGCTCATTTTCTAATTAAATAATACTTCATGAACAAAATACAAAATGATTAATTTTCCCCACTGCAAGAAGGCAATATATAGAGCGAGGAACAATGGAGCAATGAGGAACATGGATTAGTTTGTGAAAGATTTGTTGACCAAATGGGGTCTAGAAGTGGGGCGGAGGTTGTAGGTCCTAGCCTAACATGTAAACCTCAGTTACGGACAGATAGATAGGCTAGACACAAGTCACTATCCACAGGCAGATAGCTTATCACAGCTGTACTATTTGTTTATCCACAAAAAAATAAAAAGGCTTACCTTCAAACATATCATGCAGCCTTTATAGACCACATTTGGTCAACAAATCTTTCACAAACTGATCCATGTGTGACTCAGGTGACTAAAACCTGTAGACTCATTCCGACGATCCACGAATTCGCACATGACGTGTATGTTCATTTAACATATTATTTTAGTAAGTTTAATGTACATTGTTTAAGTTTTGCAAATAATTGGTCGTGTTAAACAGTGGTTTGTTTAACTTAAACAAAATTAATTAGCTAAGGTAATATGAGATTAACCAATGAAGATTAAATCAACCAATTTATTTTTGCAGTGTAGTGTCCATACAAAGTCAATTGTGTTAATTGTTGATATTTTTTCACCGTAGATTTGATACCGAGCAGAAGTGAGCATGTGCCAGAGGACTTTCTTTTGCCTGTAGAAAATTTTGATCGTAAGTATTTAAAGTAGTAATTTTTTTAAGCAATAGTTCGGTGGTCAAGCGGAACTTCATCTTGTATTAAAGACGACTGATGATAAAGAAACAGAACAATGAAGAAACTTCATCATTATCATTGTATTTAGTATGGTTGTACTTTCAGTACGGCATAACTGCCAATCGGGATACTATATCCCAATCAAGATACAGCTGCATCTCAGTCTACATTGATATCCAGAATGGGATACAATATCTTATTGGGGATATCAAATATATCCCCATTGGGATATCAACCTGAATAGCTCAGTGCTCTGAAAATGAATTTGCCCATAAATAGGGGAATTTCCGCATCAAGTTATGAATATTCATTAAAGCCCTGGATAGTTTTCTTTCATTTCACTAGTGATTAGAAATATCCATCAAAGAATTGCAAAACTGGTGAAAGCAAGTTGAAGGTCTGTAATGAAAATGTGAATGTTGATAGATCAATAGTTTATGTAAAACAGATTTTAGTTAAAAATTGAAATTTGAGTTTTATTAATCATGCATTAATCATGAAAAGAGAAAGCACAAATTGAAGCCTGAATGGAATGATGACAGTTTTGATATCTCATGTGAGATACCATATACCGATGGAGATATTTCAAATGGTATCCCGTTTGGCACATATTTCGCGCTGACTTTCCTAAGATGTTTCAAGTTTGTTACAGAGGAAAGTAGTATTCATAATCTAGTATCTATCAGGGCTGCAAGCTTTGCTAGGGCCAGTACAGAAATTAAATTGGGGCCGGTCTGAACATAATGCTGGAGGAATCTGTAGCAATTGCTTCAAAGTCATATATGGGGATGGGTTTCAGTGAGGGTTATCCCCATGGATGGCAACATAAAGGGATGAAATTGGACATTGTAAAAATCTGACTCAAGTGAAACAAAATAAGCAAGAAACGAACCCGGACTGCTTCTTAATTTGTGAAGGCTGGGGGAAAATGCCCCTTTTTCCCCTGTTATAATCCGCAACAGGTAACTACCGTATAAGGTCTATGGATGTGTAGCAATCTACATTGGTTAAAATCTGAGCACTGAACAGATAGTTTTTGAATTTTGAAAATAACACTTTTTGTTTTGAATTTATGGGTGATTATGGGTTTTCATTAATTTTTCCATAATTTATGCTAAATTTCATTAAAATCTACAAAAAACAAGAACCATTTTACAGAAAATATTTCACCCAGTTGATTTAGACCAAAACATCAATGATGTTGAAACTCAACTTTATCACAAAAATGTTCAAAGAGTAGTAAAGATGATATCAAAGGAAGATAAAGAGTTGCCATTTTCAAGTCAAGTTTTGCATAAAAAAATATATTTATTTATGGTCTCCTGTCATTCAATTTTATAATTTCTTTATTTTTATAAAAAGCAATTTATTCTTTGCAATATTCCCATTGATTATTCTCTAGCATTGTATATTCTTTCTTTCAATGAGTTTGTCTAAAAATGTGCCAATCATATGTGCAACCAAGAATGAGGCCATGTGTCCCAATCTGAAAGACAGTTTTCCATTGAAATGTTTAAATTCAGCTGGAGGCAGCTGATGTCAAAACCAAAGCTGTTAAGAAATTCAATTGACTCGACCTGTCTACACATGTGTTAGCTAAAAATAATAAATTCCCTCCATAAAAGGAGAAACCTGTGGAATTGGGGAATGCCCCATGGATTCGCAAGAAGTATATCCCCTCGCAACAATTTTTCATAGAAAACAATGTTTAAATCTTTCTTACTGATAATACTTGTCTTACTATTTAACTGGCAATTTGTTTTACTTTTGTAGGCTTAAAGCAGTTTACTTTCTTTAAGAGAGGGAAAAATCCATAGAACTCCAGGGTGCTTTCCCAATGGAATCAAAGGAAGTACACTTCAGGCAAATTTAATATTCCTAATTAACCTCATAAATGAAATACCTTACATGGATACAGAACACAGAATGATGGCATAGTAAGCGATTGTCCTGTTTGGCTCATGAATGGTCCTATCAATCAGAATAGTTTCATTCTGAGGTATGATTATAGCTAAAATCCCAGAGCTTCTTCAGCAGTGGGTTGAGCCTGAAGGGGGCCCAGGACTCTATGCCAAAGGCAGCGGCACTTTGCGCACGCATTAGTGTGCCCCCAACAAGTCTAGCACCTGCTCCTTTTTAAAATCAAGCTAGCGGTCTGATTATTCAAATCAAACATGTCAAGACAAAACATCTTCTTACTTGTCCAAAATGAGTAATTTATTTCATGGTTTTATGACGGCATAAAACAGTATAAGTTTACCAACGTTGTATTCCCTATGCAGTATTTTAAAATCAAGACAATCATAAATTAATTTTTGCCAAATGGGCAGAAATTTATTTTTCTTTGCCAAACAATTGTAATAGGCCTAGTGTTTTATCTCACCTGCAAAGCAGAATGAAGAACATAGGGATCATCCTGTTGTCGTCAGCTGATAACTTTGCTATGGTGTACATTCATGTAACTTAATATGATTGAGGGGGAAGGAAGGGTTGTGCACGTGACTACTAATAAGCTTATTTGCATAACAATTAAAATATTCTATCTATGATATCTCTTTTAAATTAAAGTGGATGGGGAATTTGTTTGCACAAATGATCGTATATGTGAAGAGCATTGTCTACACCCTGAAGGTTGAGGATATTAAGGGTTGATACATATCAATAGACTTTCGTACAAATTATTTAACATAAGATAATAACATGGTGCAGTGGTAGATGGCATTGGTACTGTTCAGTTGAGCATTATTTAAGAGTTGTACTACAGTACTGTATGTGCACCTCTAATTAGCTGATTGTATAACAATGAAAATATTTGTATCTGTAATATCACTGATATTAAGAGTGCGTGGTGATTTTTGTTTACACAATCAATCATATGTGAAGAGCGTTGTCCTTACTTGCTATGATGAGGTGTAGTGGGCATATCAAGCAGGTTATTTGCATATCAAAGTGTTTTGGAACAGTTTTAGCCAGGTCAGATATGTATGGTTGGGGATTGTTTTTGCATTAATAAATTACCAGGCTCGATGCTTACAAATTGCCAACCATGATAATGAAAATCTTAACACTTTTTATAATCTATGTAATATGTACTTATAAAAACATGTATTGTTACTAATTGTAAAATGAGAAAATCACAAATATATGGGAGGTGAGACTTACTATTAAACTTAACATTTCTAGTTTTTGTTAAGTATAATAATGTGCATTTTCAAAGTATACAATATTTTTGGTGTACAATTCATGGGGACTACATATTTGTCACTGTTGGGTAGTCACTTTGAAAGAATTACTCAATTACTTTGGTAATACCCGTCTGTACCATTCCAGTAGTACAGTAGCAGTACTGTACCAAAAATGTACCATTAATGTATTTATGCCAGTAAATATCTCAAGAACTGTGCAGTGGATATATGTCATACTTGGTATATGGATGTGTTGTGATCTGTAGATGATCCCTATTGTTTGTAGTGCTGATGTCATAAATAATAATGAAAGGCAGGACTAACTGAAATTATTTTTATGCTCATACTATATTTCCTAAACTTATGTTGAATTTAAATCAAACCTGGTATGATGCTGGTGTTGATAAAAGCAAGGGATAATACGGAAATCATAGATTGTTGAGTTAAAGTGCTTCATTATTCATACAGGCAGAGCCAAATACAATTTTCATTGGTTGTTGTAATTGTGGCTTATAGTTAAGGCAAAAACCTTAACACTTAAACAAGCAACAGGACATACACAAATTACATGTTCTAGTATGATAATACGATAAAAGAAAAAAATGCTTCTAATCCAAAGTTAGCATTGGAACTGCGTGAGATTTCTCCCTCTAGTGTTCTTTGCCACCCAATATAGCAACAAAATTTTAATGGCATTTTGCAACCATTCAACAAAAGTTTATCTCTAATCCTTTGATCTCTGGTTTCTTAGCAATGTTTGTTTTATTTTGAATGGCTACAAAACAACACACCAACATTTATGAGACCATGGAGATACTGTTGAATAGTATCTCCATGGTGACAGATACTGGAAATAATTGCACAAGGGAAACAAATGGTGCAAAAAATAGAACAGAGCTAGCAAGTTTTACACTCTGGATAATAAACAAAGAAATAACTTATATTGGATACTTTCATTTCACTGTTTTCAAAATAAATAGCTTACCCTAAAGTTGGTTGGGTGGGATATATATTCTGCTAGCACTGGCTATGAGATTTGGGTATTAGTGAATTGTGGTTAATTAATTTCTAGTTATTTTCTTATACACACAGATGCCCATCAGGATAGACACAGGATCAGAATCTCAGTCCATGGAAGGTGATGGAACAATCCAAACCGAAGGCAATTCCCAATAAAGACTTATATTCCCAACAAGTGATTACTGAATGGAAGAAAGAGTGAAGCGCGAAAAAAGGATTATTACTTACAAAATAATACTGTGTCAAAACATGGAGATACTAATAAGGAAATAATATCTTTTATGGTCAAACCTGCCTATCAAGTCAATGATTTATCTTAAAGTGGTGTGTGAATTGCAGAGTTTGTAAATCTTTTTTTTTTATTTAATATATATATATATATATGTATATATATATGTATATATGTATGTATATATGTATGTATATATGTATATATAGATATTTTGTTCTGCTACGTTATATTTAGTTATAAATAGTTAAGGATCAAGTGTCAATTCACATAATGTTATTTCTGGATATGATATTTTATAACTTAAGGGATGAGACATTAATGCTTACTTATATTTGTGTTCAAAGGCGTATGTTGTAGATGTGACAGGTGTTGTGGGTTTGCATTTGACATAATAAGCTAATTTAAATGCTCGCTGTGGGGGGTTTTGTGACGGCTGACACATTTTTGGAATATGCCAGTACTAGAGTATAGCATAGCATAGCAAGGTTTAACGGACTAAGGTATCTAGTTGGATATTATATCAAGATGGCCACGGACCTTTGATAACCAGTTGTGAACTCACTGGTTGCAGACCACCAGGATTCAAATCCGGGGATGTGTACTTGAGTGGACAAAGCACTAACTACTACCACTGAGGTCTGTGGTATGATGACTACAAAATACTGGTGGATTTTGGCACAAAAGCGAAGATGAAGAGATAACATAGTCATAACATTGGGAGAAACCAAGAGTAATATTTGTTGTGCATCAAAACAATTCTATTTTTCTACTGCTCAAGATGTATCTACACTAGAGCTGTGACCGTTCAGCGTACACGCTACATGCTCGCAAATCTTGTAAACGATTACTAAATACCATTCGCAGTGTCGTTTTTCATAGTCAGTCTTGCGTTTGAAAATCAATATTGAAAGTCATGATTCAAATCACACATCGACAAAATTCCAATCAATGACTTTTTAAAAACCAAACTTCGATTAGCATAATCCTTTTTAAATGTATGCGAATCACAAATGCGCAGTAATCGCAATGAATGGGGATATTATGCACTTTGATTTCACAAATCTTAGTAATCTAACTTTGTAAAATGCACATGAATGTGCCGGTAAACAGTGAACTAACAATAGGCCTAAGGTTAGCCACAAGGCTTAAGATAAAAATGAAAATGAAAATTGTAATTGAGTCAAATAAATTTTGAAAGAAAGAAAAAAATTGCATAATAAACAAACAGAAAAAGGTTCTAACAGAGCTGAAATTCTGCATGCGTTGCAAAGATGGCGCCATTTTTTTGGACTGATATTTAGAACTTTAGAGATTGGTGGCGTAGTTTTGAAATGTTTCTGACGAGGTATCATAGGCCTAGTATGCAAGATTTTACAGAAGAACTTTGAAAGCAGTAGCGAATAGGACAAAAAAGTTATGCCATGTTGAGTGTAAATGACATTGAAAGGAAGTTATCTGTTCTTTCTAAACGCAATTTCCATTCATATTTTCCATAAAAATGATAATTTATACTGTAGAAGTAAACTTTTTAATGATTTGGAAAAACAAAATCAGTGTTTATTTGGGCAATGGAGTCAGTACTTTTTGCCATACTGCTTGCACGATTTTTACTTTGCCTTGTAGTTTTTGAGCAATTGGTGTATTTCCAAAAATTACGGTTACTAAACTCGTGTACGATACACGCTCGCTTTTTGTGTACTTGTTTACTAAAATCCCTAATGTTCACAGCTCTGCCAAAATCACACATTTTTGGTATGATATGATCAAAACAACATATTTTAACCTCTTACACATAGGTATATTTGCATGTACATTAGTAATAACATCATTTGATAGTTTAAAGCTAATCATTTAATATGAATTATGACTGAAGCAAACTGTGTGATGCCATTATTGTTACATGTTTTGTAAGTGGTGACAAACTTGCCATTTCTCTAATTGTTTGTCAAAAGATGTGGGTAGTGACAAACTTGCAATTTCTATAATTGTGTGTCAAAAGATGTAAGTGCAGACAAACTTGCAATTTCTATAAATTGTGTGTCAAAAGATGTAAGTGGTGACAAACTTGTCATTTCTATAGTTGTGTGTAAAAGATGTAAGTGATGACAAACTTGCCATTTCTATAATTGTGTGCAAAAGATGTAAGTGGTGACAAACTTGTCATTTCTATAATTGTGTAAAAAGATGTAAGTGGTGACAAATTTGCCATGTTTATAATTGTTATTAAAAAGATGTAATAACAAATTTATATATATAATTTAAGTACTTGCTACCCTATTCCTCACCAATTTCCTCAGGTATGTACAGTATATCATTTACATCAACACTTCATGGTATCAAAGTATTCATACTTCACATTGGAGTTTTTAATTCAATGAAGTAACATGAAACTTATATTTAATTAAATTACCAGTAAAAGTTATTGTGAAGTTCTTGCTAACATGTTAATTACATGCATCTTATATTGTCATGCTGTAAACTGTATGTACCTTAAAGTTGCAAATACCATTTTATTGTTTTATTGTAAGAAAAAATATTTAGCGCTTTGTCAGAGTTTGTGCCATTTATTGCTCGCTCACCTTTCATAAGTACAGTGACAGTATATTTATTGTTGAATAATTAATCACTTTTTAATTTGTGACTGGAAGTTTACACTAGATGGAGTGACAAAATATGGAAAATGTGTTCTGTTCTGGGATAGCTTAATATTCATGGTGCTTACACTGTAAATTATAGTTTTTATGCAATTTTACATTTGTTTATTAGGTACTTTTATGCAAGTTTACATTTGTTAACACCATCCAAAATAAAGCCCTCGGGCTTTGTTTGGGTTCCTACAGGACCTCCCAATCACCAGCCTTCATGTTGAAGCCAACGAACCCCCTTTCTACTTAGATGTCGAAAGATTACCTCTCCTATGCTTTTAGAGTCCTCACCAACACCCAGAACCCTGTTTACAACCTCATTAGGTACCCCGATTTCTCCACCCTCTTTGATAGGACTAAAACCTTATCCCCTCTCTTCAGCTTACGCATTAAATCAGACCTCTTCCATCTCGGCATCAACTCCGCCCTCTCAGCACCTACTCCTGGCCCGCCTTTTTCCTCCTTAGGCCACCATCTGTAACAATTTCCACTGCACCCTCACAATCCATCACGTTCTCCTTGCCTTCAAAGAGCTTTCCCCGCTCCCACAACTCAATTGCCGGGTTCTTCCAGAAAAATCCTCTGGATAAAATTATCTCCTTCCTTCATCATGCTGTCATGGTTCAATGCTGTTTTTAGTTTTTAGAGGTTTTGTATAATGCAAAAGTTTTAAGTTGCATGATACATTATGATTGAATATTAATAAGATATGAGTAAACAAATAAAGAGTTTAATGCTGCTCTTGCATTCCAATTAAATGTTAAGCAGCAGGGGGTCCTTTATGGGGTATTTTCAGGTCTTGATATTTAGGATATGGTACATATGTCATTATTGCCATAGTTGGTATTACAGTGACCTTACAATTGCTTTGTAGTTAATTGGTAGTCAGTGTGTATGAAGTGTTTCAAGTGATATTGGTAGTTCTATAATGAATTTAAGATATCTGCAAAGTAAAACAACCTCTTCCAACTCAATTTTCCCTTTAGTTTCTATTTTGCAGGAATGGTTGGTGTTACTGAAATTTCATTACTTTATGAATGTAGAGAAAGTTAACAGATTTGAGTATGGACTCATATATTTTAAGCTATATCTTTCATTACTATTTAGGTGTTTCTATCAATTAAGGTGCTTCCAAAATTGTACATGCAAATATAATGTTTGGTCTGTAATGTTTGTTATTTGTGTGCTACAAGTTTATATCTTAATTTTCATTAATATTAAGGTTCATTTTTATTACGTTGATTAGAAGGCAATGTTTTATGTAAAAGAACTTGTTATTTAAGTGTTTTGTTTTTAATGTTGGAGATACTTTATTTTCAAGCGGTTTATATGAGAAAGAAATGTAAAGATTTGAATAAATTGCTGAAATGAAAAGCTTTTGTCATTTCAAATTTTGATTGTACAGTCTCTTTAATTTGAAGGTAGCATCCATTTTATTAAGTCACATTGATCAGTCATAAGTTTTAAGCCACAACATGTGCACTATATACTGTATGTTCCTTTGCCCTGATATCAAATGCACATTTCCTTCATTATACTTGTCAATTGTGTGACTCACCCCCACACCCCCCGGACAAGGTCATTGCACCAAGGTGGGTGGACAAAACATGTACATTGATGCACCCGTCATGTGACTGACATTTTTTTGTGAAATGACTTTCCCAAATCACTCACATCTGTGCAAAGTCAATAGGTCTGAAATAAATTGACCCACCTCAAGAGTCACTCTGGTGACTGACAATTTGAGTACAATAGCGCACATGTGAGTCACTATTTCATATGTCAATGACTCACCTTTGACTGCCATTGCTGGGGTAGTAGTGGTCAGTCATATAACTGACAAGTACATTATGCCCGTTGTCCAACTAAAACAAAAATATTGTGATCATTGATACCTTCAAAACTACTCATCCCTATGTGGCTTAAAGTGTAGGGCATGAATTTTTCCAGATGACAAATGATAAAATTGGCATCGTTTTTCTGAGAATAAATAGCGTAAAGCAAATTAAGCTTATTTCAATCTATAGCTATTAGCTTTGTGTGGGTGAAGCTCAGGGTTTTGAGAATGTCTCATGATCAGAGATTAGGTAATGGATTATTCCCCCTTCTTGCACCCGATCACCCCAGGAAAACAGTAAAAGGAAACTACTTCTGTGACCGACAAATAACAAAATGGCTTAAACACAGGGCCCCTTGATAAGGTGACCCCACCAATCCTGTAGCAAACCCAGAAAAGGTAAACATGGCCTGGAGCAAGGTTTTGTAATGATCCTGAATCTGGAGGAAGGGGAGAGAGATTCACGAGACATTGATTTAACTGCGGAGTTAACCTGTATGAAAGCGGGACTTTTGCAATTGGGAACAAGCACCTTTAAGAGAATAAACACTTAAAGAGGGGTGAACTTGGCCAAAATCTCATCCATCCTTAAGAGTTACATATTTTTAGTATGATTTTTGGTGAAGGGTCATGACTATCATAGTCAGAAATATTAAAGCACCTAACAGATGAAAGCACCTGAAATAAACACCCGACTGTTCATGAAAGGACATTTTTGATGTCTTGCACAAATAATAATCCCCAGCTCAGCTACATTAGAAATCTGCAAGAAACAAAAATTGTTGATATCTAGATGCTACAGTGTGGAATTTTAGGTTTGTCAAAATTCTTGATAAGCTATTTTCTGTAATTCTTCCAGTAAGTCGTAATTAACACAATATTTTTGATATAGATTTATCAACATATTAAACAACACATCTCAATGCATGACAGTTTAGGACCTTATGTTTGTCAGTTTGTTATTAGGGCAGTGCCTCATTTGGTCCTTTGACATCTTTTTGCAAATGAATAGCATTAGATGTCAAAGCCCAGAGCTCGTCAGGTGGTTGTGAGACACTCCAAGCCAACAATGAATCAAATGAACAGGAACATTGCAACTACATGAATATTCTGACTAATGAATGAGTGGCAGAGTACATGTTTTATGGATGAGAGATAGGTATGTCAACTAATGAAACTCTTCTTAAAGTCTGGCAGATGCTGTTAGGAACATAAGATGCATATGCACATGGGTGGAAGTAGAGGGCGGGCCCCACTCCTAATAATTTTGTTGGGGACATATATGCTGTCCCGTGCAAAATAAAGCCTTTATGGCTGGCTACACAATGTCTGGGTTGTGGGTTGGCTCTCCCCCTCCCTTATGTTGGTAAGAAATCACTGCCACTGGATACTTCAAACTGTCCTGCATTTCCCTCAACAAAACAAATATGGCAGGGTATTTAGGAGGGGAGGGCATAGGTTGTAATTCTTGACAATTATTTCTTAATACAGAAAATAAAAGATATCGTGGTCAATTTTTGCCAGTGACAAACAAAACTATTTTGTGTTTTATCTGAAAAATGGATTTGGGGTTTCAGCTAAGAGGCAAATCTCCTGAAGCTCTTACAGAAGTTATCCTTCTCAAGAAGAAATTAAAATAATTTTGCCAACAAAATTCTACAAAATATCAGTATTGTTTGGTTATTTCGCAAAATCCTTTATAGTTTCTTTGAAAGGAGGTAAGCCCTAGTACCCCCATCTTTCTCCTGCTTCCTTAGAACTTTCAGCCAACTTGTGTGCTCTTTTCACAAATTTTATGAACAAGCCAGTAAAAAAAAAGAACAGGCATGGGGTTTAATGACTAAAGCCATCGATCCTGAGGCTTACAACATCACCACACCTGCAAAATTAACCCTCAAAGGCCCTCAAGCAATGATTTGTATAGATACAAATAATTTCATCATTCATAAGATGATTAACAAGACATCTCTTACTAAGGTTGCATCTTCATTTTTGTGGTTAAATTTCCTCAAATGAAAGATGATTCCATTTTTTTTTAGTGGGGGGGGGGGGGGGTTTCTTTCCCCATATTACCAGGAGAAAGAAGCTTCAGTCTCCCCACCTTTTCAGAAGATTACAGTACTTAATTTGAAATTTAAGCTTAAAAATGCAAAGAAGTTTTGTAAATCAATCAACGGCGTCGGAACGTTTTTAATGTTGGGAGGGCCAAACCTATAATTGACGTGGGGTCCAGGGGCCCATTCAAGGGCCCAGTGGGAACCAGGGGAGCCCCGGTTTCAGCGGATGTGGTGCTAAAAAAGTAGGCCTAAATTTAACTGAATTTTGCATGTTGCAACTCTTACAAACATGCCAACTCAACATGGCTAAAACTGGATTTCACATTCTCAGTTCGGAAGGAACGTTGAGAAATTATTCCAATCATATTGAAAAAATTGAAGGGACATTTTGTAAAATCGTTGGGAATTTTGGTAACATATGGCAACATTTCCCAAAAGTTGAAGAAAATTCCAGAAAAAGAGCAAACTTTAATTAAAACTTACCATTAAGTAAAGAAAAACTTCTTGAAAAATTGACAAAACTGCCTGAAAATGAAGGAAATTTCCCCAAAAGTGAAGAAAATGTTCCGAAAATTGCAAAAAAATGCCCGAAAATGAAGGAATTTTCCCGAAAATTTCCAGATTAGCAGCAATTTGAAGGTTAATAGAACTTCATATATCAATCAGTGAGAAGATTTTTCGACTTGTAACCAGTAACTTTTGGGAATCTTGCTTCCACCCCTGAGGGGCCCTTAATTCCTATGTCCCTGTCCTTACAGAATGTTTAGCTTGCAGCACGCTTGCAACACGCTTGCAACACGCTTGCAACACGCTTGCAAAACGCTTGCAGAAGCTACCCTTAAAATTTGCATTATTAAGGAACAAATTGTTCATAGTTTAGAACTACACTTGCAGGAATTGAATTACTGGAAGCAGAGGTGGCGGAACCGAGGACACTGTGGGTACGTGCCCAAGCACTTTTCCCAAAGTTACGCTGAGGCCAAACAACACGCTTGCAACACGCTGGCAACACGCCAACAACACGCCGGCAACACGCTTGCAACACGCTTGCAACACGCTTGCAACACGCTTGCAACACGCTTGCAACACGCTTGCAACACGCTTGCAACACGCTTGCAACACGCTTGCAACACGCTTGCAACACGCTTGCAACACGCTTGCAACACGCTTGCAACACCCTAACAATTTTTAGCTTGCACAAGCTTGCAGATATTTTTTGCTAGCTTGCGCAAAATAATTTGTTCCAAATACTAGCTTGCGCAAGCTTGCAGATTTATGACCACTTACTAGAGGAAGATTTGAATGGCTGTAGTTTAAAGGTCGCTTCCACGATGTTAGTAAATACTACAGACGTAAATTATCTGGATGTTGTAAGAACAGCTGTACTTTTTTAGTTTTAACAGATTTTCCAGTGAATTGTTTAACAGGGGTGAAAATTAACAGAATTTCAGAATGAAAATCTGTTAAAGTGTTTGTAGGTAACAGGAAAAAGAAACCATTTGGGGAACAAGGGGTGCTCCCAATTTCCTACACCTGTGTCCTGGCCCCCTAATCTTAAACCTGTGTCAGAGACCCTAAATATGGGCTTAACCCCCCTCTCCCCTTCCTAAACATGAAAAGCTAGACATGCCCCTGGGGATGAGTCATAGCTTATAGGGTATGCATGCAATATGTTCAGGTATATATGTATGGCTTAAATTTGATATGCATTATGTATGAAGATAACTGTCACAGCCTCAGTGGCATAGGAAGCGGGGGACTGGGGAAAAACTGCCCCCTGAGAGATTTCACCTCTTGATGGCATGCTGCTTGCCCAATTGCGGGGGAGGGGACAGAGATGATTAAAATAAAATTGAATGGAAATTGGGTATAATTTGTGGGGAATCTGGGTAACATTTGGCAACATTTCCCATAAATAAGTTGAAGAAAATTTCCTGGAAATTTGTCATATTTTCCCAAAAGTAGCCACATTTCTCAAAAATCAAAGAAAATTATCCCCAAAATGAAGAAAATTAATAAATATTTTCCAAAAATGAGAGATTTCCCAATAACAGCAACTTGGAACATCAGTAGAAACTAAATTTACCAGTGCAATTGTTCTGCAGGACATTTTGGGGTCTTTGAGAGGGGACCCTTTCATACATCCTTGCACAGCCTCCACTGTCTACCTCCTTCCATACCTGCCAAATGTGTGCAAAGCGTATACAGCTGGCAGATCCGCCTCCCCCTCAAAAAAAATATATATATAAAAACCTGCCTACGCCTTTGCACCCACCAGTATATTATTCCTATCATATTCCAACCTCTTCTTCACTACCTGAACTTTGCCATACCCCCACAAACTCATGCCATATAAAGAACGTTACAAAATTTGCACTACCTACATTATCTGTATTTTATTTCTTTATATACTTTAGAAGTTGAGGAGCACTGCAAGGTTGCTAGTGATGACGATGACAATGATGCAGCGAAAGGTAAAAGGACACAAATCCTAAGTTTCCTTTTTCTTGATGTAGTTTTATTGATATACTGTAGTTTGTCTAACATACCACATTTCTCCTGGAAACCAAAAAAGTTGAGGCATTTTAGGCACACTACTTTTTTATAGAAATAATATTTTTAGTATGATACTGGGAACAACTTCACAGCTTGCTTTTATACCCCTTTTTTATATACTTGAAAGGGGGGAATCGTCATAGAAGCAAATTAATCATCATATATCCAACTTAGAATGCAAGAATATGTAGTTATTTCATGATTATGGGGGCAATATCAATTCGGGGAGCAACTACATCTGCCATGTCCCTGCTGTCAAGTTAATAACAGTCAATCCCATGTAATTCACAATATTGTAGTTGAGTAATAGCGCCACCAGTAGTAGAATAAAGACACTTGAAATCAATATGTCGTCTTCGAGTCATAACATCACATGGTGTCAGAAGTAAAAGCCCTCGCGCTCACGGAAAAATGGAAAAAATAGACCCACCTAGAGGACTGAGTTTAGAAGTGAATCCAGCGGACAATCTAAAATGGTTTCTGCAACGTTTTGATCTATACATGCTTGCAACGGGGAAAACAAACAAACCTCCAAACCAGCAAACGACACTCTTCCTAACGTTAATTGGTGAGGACGCACTTCGAGTGTACAATACATTTACGTGGGACGCCGAGGGAGACAAAGACAACCTCCAAAAGGTAAAAGAAAAATTTCAAGAACATTGTAAAAATTACACATCACAGGCGTTTCTTCGCAAGAATTTTTTTACAAGGGCTCAAAAAGAGGGTGAACCGATAGATCAGTATGTAACTGAATTAAGACGTCTTGCCAAGGACTGTGATTTTGAAAACCTCACCAACGGACTCATAAAGAGAGATTTATCTTCGGCGTACATAGTGAGCGTTTGAAGGAAAAAATGCTAAGTGTACCGGATCTTGACCTAAAAAAGGCAGTGGACATATGCCGCGCGGAGTTCAGAAGGTGAAGAATTATTCATTGGAGATGTTAGTAGCAATGAATCATTAGAAAAGTGGTGGGTGAACTTGCAGATAAGAAGGAAACGGACTTCTCTAAAAATAGACACTGGCGCAAAAGCTAACATTCTGTCATTCAAGACCTACAAACAGATTGCAAATGGCGCTTCTTGAACCAACAATAAATTCTACATCGTACAGGAAGGACACAATATTTTAGGTCTGAAAGCCGCAGTTACACTAAAGCTAATTCAGCAAGTGGATCAAGTTCAAGACACGACAGATCTTGTAAAAGATTACAGTGATGTTTTTGATGGCATCGGGTGCATACCTATGGAACATCATATTGAACTAGAAAAGGATACATCTCCAACAGTTCATCCTCCAAGGAAGGTTCCTCTTGCCCTCAATGACAAACTGAAAGATGAACTTGATAGGTTAGTAGAACAAAAGATAGTCCAAAAGGTAGATTATCCAACAGATTGGGTAAACTCCCTAGTTATTGTAGAGAAACCCAATGGCAAACTCAGGTTGTGTCTCGATCCCAAAGAATTTAACAAGGCCATAAAAACGGAACATTACCACATTCCAACTCTTGAAGAGTTAATAAGCAAATTGTACGATGCTAAATACTTTTCAACCTTAGATGCCAACAATGGATTCTGGCAAATACCATTGGATGAGAACAGCTCAGATCTTTGTTGTTTTAACACTCCCTTTGGTAGATATAAATTCCTGAGATTGCCATTCGGTATTCACAGTGCCTCAGAAATATTCCACAAGCGAATGTCTGAAATGATAGAAGGGGTAGAAGGCACTGTTTGCTATATTGATGACATTCTGATATATGGCAAGTCAAAAGCAGAACATGATGAAAGGTCGAAACAGGTTCTTGAGCTTCTCCGCAAGCACAATGTCAAACTAACTAGACAAAAATGCAAATTTGCTCATACGGAAATTCAATATCTTGGCTATGAGCTCACCCCACAAGTGTTGAAACCTGACAAAACAAAAATAAAGGCAATCTTGGAAATGCCAATTCCAAATTCAAGAAAAGACCTTGAAAGATTTCTTGGAATGATCCAATACATTGGTAGAGTCATTCCCTCCCTGTCTGAATTCACATCACCACTCAGAGTACTCCTGCAAAAGGACACAGAGTGGCACTGGGAAAGAAAACAACATGAAGCTTACGAAAGGCTCAAGAAATTTGTAACCAAATCACCCACTTTGAAATGTTTTGATGTGACAAACCAATTGAATTGTCAGTAGATGCAAGCAAGGATGGCATGGGTGCGGTGTTGACACAAGAAGGCATCCCAGTGGCATTCGCCTCAAGGCCTTAAGCCAAACTAAAAAGGGTACGCCCAAATTGAAAAGGAAATGTTGGCAATAAAATTTGGGTGCCAGAAATTTCATCAGTACATTTATGGGAAAAGTGATGCCATTGTGACAAGTGATCATAAACCACTGGAAACAATCATGAGGAAGCCTCTGTCAACAGCGCCACCACGAAGTCAACGTTTGCTCTTAGCAGTACAAAAGTATGACATCAAAGTTTAACATAAACCAGGAAAGAGTACTGACATGGTGATAGCAGATACATTGTCTAGAGCTTATCCAAACCATAATGACAAATCTGACAAAGATGAATCAGATGAAATTGAACTTCAAGTTCATACACCAGTATCAAACATGCCAATAACTGATCAAAAGATAAAAGAATTCAAAGCAGCAACCAAAGAGGATCCCACATTGATCCTTTTGAGAAAAATGGTACTCAATGGTTGGCCAAACTCAAAAAAATCAAGTGGAAAATGAAATAAAGCCATATTGGAGCTTTAAAGAAGAAATACATTGTGCCAATGACCTACTATTCAAGGGTGAAAAACGAATAGTTCCAAAAACAATGCGTAACGAAATGTTGAACTTGATTCATACTGCCCACCTTGGTATCAATAAATGCAAGGCTAGGGCAAGAGACATTCTCTTCTGGCCGGGAATGTCAAGTCAAATTCATGACTTGTGCAGCTCATGTTCCATCTGTCTAGAACACAGAAAATCAAACCAAAAAGAAGAACTGCTGCCACTCCCAGTACCACAAAGGTCATGGTCTAAAGTCGTCACAGATTTATTTCACCTAGCGACACACACATATTTAGTGGTGGTTGATTACTACTCAAAATTTCTTTGGACAACACCACTAGTCAAGGGGTGATAACAGCCATGAAAAGCATATTCGCTCGTCATGGCATCCCAAACCAAGTTGTATCTGACGGAGGTCCACAGTACAGTAGTCACAAATTCAAACAGTTCGCAAAAGAATGGCAATTCAAACATGTCATGTCTAGCCCACAATTTCCGCAGTCAAACGGAATGGCAGAGCAAACAGTGCAAACAGTAAACCAGCTGCTAAGAAAGGCGACAAAGAGCAATCAAGACCCATACCTAGCACTCCTGGAATACAGAAATACACCAATTGATAACAAACTAGGATCTCCAACACAACTACTCATGAACAAAAGAACAAGATCCATTCGTCCTACCCATTCCACTTTACTGGAACCTCGACTTAAAGCAAATGTACAGACACAACTCATCAAAAGACAAGTCAAGCAAAAGAAGTACTTCGATAGAGGAACTTCTAAACCACCAGAACTCACCGTTGGCGATACAGTTAGAGTTCAACAACAAAATGGTACATGGAGACCAGCTGCTGTCATGCAAAAAACTCCTGAACCAAGATCCTTCATGGTCAGGACCAGCACAGGTCATCTGAGAAGAAATCAAAGACATTTGATAAAAACAAACGAAAAAGCCCCGGAACCAGAACCTCCTGACGTTGACAATTATACCCATGTCACCCAAACTAGCCAAGCCACACACCCACAACAACCACAAATTCGAACCCGAAGTGGTAGAACAGTTAAACCCCCCAAAAGGTTCATGTTTGATGATTCTTAAACACAATATTTGATGTTCATATCATGCTAACTCATGGAAGCATTTATGACTTAAGGTAGTTATTATGTATAGTGTAAATAGGCTGCTTCAGTAGTATTAAGAGATACAGTATATACAACCAGGTAAACTCATGCATACGACTTGATTTTCTCAAAAGAAGGGGAATGTCAAGTTAATAACAGTCAATCCCATGTAATTTACAATATTGTAGTTGAGTAATAGCGCCACCAGTAGTAGAATAAAGACACTTGAAATCAATATGTCGTCTTCGAGTCATAACATCACACCTGCTTGGTACGTAGTGCATAATTACGCGTGACTCTATAAATATGTCATGTTGTTCTACTGTATATGTTTAGTATAAATAGCAAGTATAACTTACTTCTAGCTAGATTATTTCATAGCCTAGATTTGCTGCCCAATAGTCTATAATCACCTTCGACTAATAAGTTAGATCTCAGTTTCCTTGGCGTAAGCGGATGGGAGCATGACTTCCCCTGGATAGGACTCGCATCAGTCCATCCATATCGCAATGGTTGTCCCCAGCAGTGCTGGTACTCACCTTACTAGAGTGAACTGCAGAGCAAGCAAAGTAAAGTGTTTTGCTCAAGGCTACAATGCAGCCAGCCCTCACAGCAGGAGTCAAACCCGGTAGGCCCTACCAGTGAGAAATCCCTTACAGGCGTGCTGCAAGCTAGTATTTGAAACAAACTAGCTTGCGCAAGCTAGCAAAAACTATCTGCAAACTTGCAAAACGTTTTGCTAGTTTGCGCAAGCTAACAAGTTTGCGTTTTCCCAAATACTAGCTTGCTGGAAGATTGCAGCAAGTTTGCGCAAGCTAAAAATAGTAGTAGCTTATTGCAAGCCTGCAGCAACCTAGTTTTTCTATAAAGGCTAGCTTGCAGTACGCTTGCTGCAAACTTGCGCAAGCTTGCAGTATGCTTGCGCAAGCTAAAAATTGTTAGCTTGTCGCAAGCATACTGCAAACTAAAATTTCTGTATGGGATACTCAAACATATTAAATCCTCCCCTCTTTTTGAGTTTAACTTCAAATACATGTAGCTATGATAAAGTTGACCATCAGTTGATGAGTAATTCTTGAAATCCTGAACTTCTCACACAATACAGTATATACAAAAATTGCATGAAAGGCCAAAAGTTCAGTCCAGAAAAAGCAGACAAACACTGTTAGAGTTCAACGGTCAAACAGAGATGTCACTACATGGGCATGATGATCTGTAGATTTCTGGAAATAATGATTGATATATTTGCATATTTCAAACAACCTTGGTATGGTGTTGGTATACACAAGGAAAGTACAGTACATTAATGATGTGTACTTTGTCCTATATCATAAAAAGTGAGTCGCAAGAGGCATAATATAGGAAGAAATGGGGCCCTCTTTCAGTTTTATTTTTTAACCATGGTGTTTCACAAACAAGTGACAATAGACCTTGCGGAATGGATGGAATACTTCAGCTCTCTGCTCAACAACAACATGAGACATCCACCTTCTGAACTGCCCCACCTGCTGCCTATGCAGCAGGACTTATCGAGATCAATCACCCAACACGTGAGGAGACACTGAAAGCCATTCACCAAATGAAGTACAACAAGGCTGCAGGTCTTGACTGCGCAATCACATCTGAAGCACTCCGGAATGGCGGGGATGCAATGGCGGACGTAGTCCATAGTTTTTGCACAGAAGTGTATAGTACTCTAATACCACCCAGCAAATGAACCACTAGCGTTATTGTCCCTTTAACCAAGAAGGGGAGACTTTAGTCTCATGACCAACTACCGGGAAATTCTCTAATCTGTCAATTACAGCTAAAGTTTAAGACAAGATCCTGGTTAATAGAATCCAAGATCACGTAGACCCGATCTTAAGGAACAAGCAGGCTGGATTTCGTCGAGGGAGAAGTTGCGCCCAACAGATCCACATTCTTAGAAGGATCATGGATGGGTTCCAAGATTACCAACTTCATCTTACAGTCACATTCATATACTTCAAGAAGGCCTTTGATTCCATCAATAGAAAGGTTATATTTCATGTACTACGACATTGTGGAATACCAGAAGCTGTGGTCAATGACATACGCACACTCTACAACAACTCAAGTGCAGTAATGGTAGATGGCAACATATCTGATTCTTTTGATGTCTCCACCGGAGTTCTACAGGGTGATGTTCTGGCTCCATTCCTATCCATAGTATTAGTAGACTTTCTACTAAAGAAGGCCACCTCTGATCTTGACTCTGGAGTTGTAACACATCCTCGTCGCTCCAGTCGTTATCCAGTTAAAACGTTAAACGACTTTGATTTTGCTTATGACATTGCTCTGTTGGAATCCACTATTCCCTGCGCATATGCCCAGCTGACAAGAACTGCAGCCGCAGCAGAAGATCTTGGCCTCATGATAAGTGTATCCAAGACTGAGTATATGACTGTTAAGTGCCATCCCCATCCAACACTTCAAGTTTTCGGTGAACCCATCAACCATGTTTCAGATTTCAAATATCTTGGTTCCAATATGGCATCTGCTGCAAGCGACCTAAAAAGACGAAAGGCATTAGCATGGTGCACTTTTTGGAAACTGGAACATCTGTGGAGAAGTCCCCAACTACCCATCTCTACCCACCTGCGTGACTATCCTTCTCTATGGCTGTGAATTCTGGTTGTTGTCCCATGACATGAAGTGCAAATTCAATGCTTTTGCTACCTCCTGCTTTATTTTGCTAGTTTATTGTTTATTGGGAGGGGGTCCCAGTACGACCCCAATGTTCCCCAATAATGAAGATTGATTTTGAAGAGTCAGATTCCCTTTAAATGTTTTCTTATTCCAAAGTGTCCATTAAGTCGACACAAAGACAAATCTGGAATATTGTAGATTTTCGGGAAATTTCCTTCATTGTGATCAAATTTTCTTCAATTTTTGAGAGGTGTTCTTAAATTTTCCCGCAAACTTAATTAATTTTCTTTAATTCCAATGAAATTTTGCCAACTTTCTCCAAATTTCCAGTAATTTTATGCAATTATTTTTTTACTCCTCTCCCCCTTTACAAATTGTTTTTGAAAATAAGTAGCTCATACATTTTATACGTATGTTGGGATAAAATTCAAATCAGGCCCCTCAATGTGAAATATTTTTCTACGTAGCTGATCACAGATTTTGCTTGAATTTAAAACTGATGCATCGATGGACCAAACCTCAAAAACTAAAAGTGTTTTTTTTTTCAAAATTTAAAAACCCGGACTGTAATAACCTTTTTAACCAATATTGAAAATGTCCATAGACCTTTAAATTCATACACTGCAAAAACAAATTGGTTAATCCAACCAATAAATTGGTTAAATTTAACCAACTTGATTGGTTGGTGTGAGTCCGAACAATTGATTGTTTTAAGCAGCCAATTCAGATTGGCTAACTCATTAACC
>JAIGNY010001413.1:20000-27500 GCA_020152595.1 Chiridota heheva | reverse complement strand
TAACCGAACACGCAGGCGACGACCCCGTCATTGTAATTGTGTGTTCAACTCTCTCTCTCTCTCTCGAACACATCACGCAGTAAACCACATTTGAAGAATCACAGGAAAAAGTTCCCGGTTTAATCACGTGATTCCTCGGGAGAGATACCGTCTCATCCGTGACTAAGTGCCTGCAGATTAGACAACGTGGCTTCCTGGGCGAGGTAATAAACCCTGCCAGCCTGCAGGGTTGAATTCTTAATATGTCGCGCTTTAACAAAGTTTTCTGAAATTATGAGAAATAACTTGGGGATTTGTGATAATTATTTAGCAATAACTGCGTGATAGTAAGGAAGTTGTTTTACTTTCGCGAAATTGAACATGAATATAGGAAACTTTGTTACAAACCTTAAATAAACGACTGATAAGCGTCTATCAGTGAAACTTTACAATAAAAATGGCGGCTTCCAAATATCACTGTAAGCTCAGTGCGCATGCTTAAGTCTCCCGATCGGGGGACTTATTGAGTCCCCGATACGAACCGAACTGGTTGATGCAGAGTGTTTACGCATTTAATGCACTGGGAAAATGACTTTGGCCAGAGTGGAATATGGTCCTCTTTAAGTTGGTCATTCGCGAGTAAAGTTTACATATATTTTTTTGCCTTATTAAGAAGTTCACCTGTTGTAAAAATGGCATAAACCAAATAATCAAGGTAGTGCATTACAATGCAATCAGCGCAAAACATTACAAAAACATAGTACCTAAATATTTTGGTATTTTCTTTCAACGTGTAAGCAAGCTTGGTGCAACGGTGACTCAATTACTTGTTTGTATGTTTAAAAGATAAGCATAATTTTATCGTTAATTTATTCGAAAGATATGCACCAACTATAATGCGTATGATAATTTGCATATAGTAATGCTTGGCGTCAGTACATGCGAATTCATTTTTAAAGGTTGGCGCCAATTCGACAGACTCTTTAATATATTACAAATTCTTCTTATCTCCCCAATCTGGAGCCTTTGTGAGCCAACCTTTTCATTCATTTCTTGTCTTAAAAACAAAAGAGAGTAAAAAAAGTACAGGTTCTCAATTTGATTTTAGTCTAGATAGTTTGATGTTGCACTGGTTAGAATGTGACTGTTCGAATAGGACTGATAAAATGGGACTGATAGAAAACGCTCTTCCAAACTTAATACCAAATTGTTTTGCATACCCACTGCCAGACAACTGCATACCCACTGCCAGACAACTGCATACCCACCGCCAGAGAACTACTCTTATCAGCTTATTGATTGTGTATGGTAATGAAGTTACTCGTTGGTCTATAAAAAAACGACACTAAAAATAATCTAACACTTAAATTATTGTTTAGTTTATACATTTCCCATGTTAATCCTCTTCAACAGTCCGGGTTAAGCTCCCGATCGGGAGATCTCCCAACTGGGAGATTGAGGCATGCGCAGTGATCATAATTTAAACTTTTTCAAAATTTCAGCCGTTAATATTTACTTTGCTTTTCAAATTCCGTTATTGTAAAGTTGTATATTTTAAAAATGATATTGAAAATGATATTTCTGGAACTCTTTTGTAGTTGAGTTGTTGCTGGTGATTAACATTTTCAAATCTGCTCTTCAGAAAATATTGAAATACAATTTTAATGATTACTTTCAATTTTCCTGGTGAAAGTCAAATTTGCGCTGATAAAAATGGAGGAAATAATTGTATCGTTCTGTTGCACCAATAATATTAGATTATTTCACATGCGTTTTTCCTACCTTTGGCTTAAACCTATTTTACCACTATGTATTTATTTAGAGAAATTTGAATTTGGTAAGATGCAGTGTGGGTTATAATGACACGAAATCTCCCGATAGGGAAATCTACCGATTGGGAGATCTTCCGATTGGGAACATGAACCAGACTGTTTTAACAGCAATGGTGTTCGATAAGAACATAGAGCGAGGTGTCTCACTATAGCTTAAATGTTTGGATACAACTTTTCAATTAAATATGTCGATCCCATTTGCATTAGCATCCTATTCCAACAAGTGAATATATTTTATAAATGTTAGTACAGTTTGTCAGTTTGTAGTAGTTTGGAGCTATAATTAAACATTTCCGGTTTTGAACTGCTTTGCATCATAAAAATATGTTTTCGCTCGGTGAAGCAAGCCATTAGTAATTTACAAACATTTTATGAAAATCTATAGCTAGTATTGACTTCAATGTGCATTATTATATTTTGATAACAAAAGTCCGATGAATATCATCTTTTGTTACATTTATATTTACTCTTAATTACTTCAAGTAATCTTAATTAGCTACTTAATTATACTTATATTTATATAATATTGTAATGAATTTAAGCGTAAATTATCCTTTTGAGGGCGGTTTCATGTGACAAAATGTAGTTTTGCAATTCTACTTCACAATTGCATCGCAAAATCTGAAAAGAAAATCACCTTAGATTTTAATCCCAGTCTAACCTCACCCGAATTGACCTATTTTTGTATTTGTTTTATCATCATGATCTTAAAAAATTGCAAGAGCAAAACATAAAAATATACACTAATTATATAAACAATGTCTAGGCACTCACAAAATACTAATATTCTGATACTAATAATACGATAAAATACTAATACTAATCTGCTAATACTAATATTCTAATACTAGTAATACTATAAAATAATCATACTAATCTGCTAATACTAATATTATAATATTAATAATACTATAAAATACTAATACTAATCTGCTAATACTAATATTCTAATATTATTAATACTATAAAATACTAATCTGCTAATACTAATATTATAATATTAATAATACTATAAAATACTAATACTTATCTGCTAATACTAATATTATAATACTAATAATACTATAAAATACTATTAATAATCTGCTAATAGTAATATTCTAATACGAATAATACTATAAAATACTAATACTAATCAGCTAATACTAATATTCTAATACTAATAATACTATAAAATAATAATACTAATCTGCTAATACTAATATTCTATTACTAATAATACTATAAAATAATAATAGTAATCTGCTAATACTAATATTCTAATACTTATAACACTATAAAATACTAATACTAATCTATTAATACTATTATTCTAATACTAATAATACCATAAAATACTTCTGGGCGGTACAATTAATTCATAATGTTCTGATGAATATTACCGTAATATTGTGGTTTTTGATGACGGTGATTAACTATTAAACTACAGGTAAGAAAATACTTATTTAATTTCAATAAGAACATGTTTCTGAGTATTTAACATATGAAATCATATCTAAGCATTTTGCAAAAAACTCTGTACCAGAATAGCTAACAAAATTTTGGTTTTTTGGTACATATGTTATTAAGTACCAAAAAAAGGGTATGATGGTAATGTGAAGGCTTTATTCCAGTCCATTTAAACAATAGAACACTATTTTGAAAATAAAAGCTGATAAAACATATTTCTGAGTATTGCAAACAAATGTTTCCCACTATTGCACAAAGTAATATATTGAATCATTTCGCAACATATTTATCACAATATTTCATAAATATAATCGTAACATTCTAAACCATATTAGCCTTAGCTTTGCGTTGCTGATAGCCTACCATGTTTGAATATTACAAACATAAATATATTGTAGCAGTCAATTTTCTTATTGAATTTTAATATACAAATCCTCTTTTTGGTGACAGTGTTTCACCTTTGAAATTGCATGTTAAGTCGCCCATGGGATTTAAACCCCACAATTATGTTCTTTATGGTTTCGTCATCATCTGCTGGATCCTTTTCTGGCAGGAAATATTGTATTACCCATGTTTATGGGGTTTTTTTGCAATGACAGAGCTCCTACCTCCCACTTCTTCAGCATTGGTTTTCTTTGCTGCAACGTACAGTCTATCTTTTGATCAAACCTAGTGTTCTTGAACTTATCTTTCCTTCGCCTGTGACATAAGGCCTTTGACAGAAAACAAACATGCATAATGACATAGTGGCAAGTTATCTACAACCATATAACACACCACAGAAAATGGAGGTCAACAACAAGGAACCCCTTTTCATGATTCTAATTAATCAAGCCAGAAATGTGTGACTTTGATTGCCAATGTTAAATGATACCCCATATTTCATCCTTGTATGGTTTTCTACAAAACAAATACTGTAATAACACTTTGCCATTAATGCCAGTTTGGGTTTATCTTTCCCACATATCACCAGAATCAGTATAAACTTGATTGAATCATGCGCCACACATATGTATATTCTACATGCTATCATGTAAAAGTGAAATGACTTATACGCACAGTAAACACATGAATGCCTAAATTCATCCTAACTGAAGTTTAGGCTAATTGCACTGACACGACAGCTGCCCGTAATTCTCATCTGGAAAGTGTGTGTGTGGGGGCGGGGGTGGAAGGGGCATGAACTTTTATTCAAAAAGTGGGGGAGACAAGAGGCACATTTTTCCCAAAATGTAACGATTTTTTGACATTATGCTGAAAAATGGGAGACATGTTCCCCTGTCCCCCGAAATTACGTCCCTGCATGGCAAGGACAATACTTGATTTTATTTCACTCAAGCAGCGCTCTTAAATTGATTTGGTTTATAATGTTAGAAACCATAATAGCAGTGGTATGCCCTAGCCTATGATTGAAGTATTTATAATTAGGACTAGGGGCCTAATGAACTGTGTACATAATTGATATACATGTAGCTTAACCTAACGTTGCACTACAGAAACAATGTAACTTAAGTCGTAACACTAACGTGATGAATATGATCCACAGGCCTATCTTAAAGGAATATTCCCATAAAATTGTATAGAGAGAGAGAGAGAGAGAGAGAAATGCAGTTCTCCACTGGAACATTTGAATAATGACTGTGAGATGGTGAGAGAAAAATCATATGCCCTCATCGGGATTCGAACCCGAGACCCCCGACTACCGTTCGGTTGCTCTACCACTGAGCTATAAGGCCAAGTGGTATTACCCCCTCCGAATTTTCCCTAAGCCATCAATTTCTCTCGGTGCTGCTCGAGTGCAGCTACATAATTAGATAGAGATGGTGTGAAATGTGTGGAATGCAGTTCTCCACTGGAACATTTGAATAATGAGTGTGAGATGGTGAGAAAAAATCATATGCCCTCATCGGGATTCAACCCGAGACCCCCGACTACCGTTCGGTTGCTCTACCACTGAGCTATAAGGCCAAGTGGTATTACCCCTCGAATTTTCCCCTAAGGCATCAATTTCTCTCACCGTCTTTTTTTTTTTCTCTCACCATATATACATATATATATATATATATATATATATATATATATATATATATATATATATATATATATATATATATATATATATATTAATATATATATATATATATATACATATATATATATATACAAGAATATATATTTAGTTGAGTTTTTCTATATTCAAGCTTGAGATCGCATGTTAAGAACAGTACTTCAATAATCTTTCCACGTGAATTAGTTTCTTTTCTCGCTGTATGTTTATAGCTATGAATGAACCACACGTTTTCCACTGTCCACAAGCTTATTTATTACTTTCTTTTAAATTGGATATTTCAGTAAAGAAAAGATTTCTCTCATCTTTTCATGGACAAATTAATTTCAAATCTTGAATGGCAACTTTCTGTTCATGTCATTCAGCACACGTTCATTCATAATTTTATTTGTTAACATTCTGTCATTATTGTTCATATAGCAGTATACCTTTTTCAGAGAACAAACACTTGACAGTGTAATCTTAACAGAAATGGGAGGGGTCTTAACAGAAGAGGAAGGGGTTTTCACAGAATAGGGGGATGGGAGAATGGTCTACAATCATCTTTCCGTGGTAGGGTCGTATCCATGGGAAAAGGGACAATCCCTACTTTTTGGAATACTAGAGCAAAATTGCAGGTTGTGTTTGTGGTATGTCCCACACTTCTTAAGCAATTGAAGGAGAACAACTACCCTGTTCTATAAGTAACAATTCATTTGCCAACGAAGATATTGGTTACGAGAAAATATTAAGTTGAATTTGTCTATATTCAGGCTGAGGCCTCTTATTATCATTATAAGAACAGTTATTGCTAGATCCCAAGTGTTTCTGCAGTTCGGTCTAGGTGTCAATCCAGTTAGGCTATCCTTAGAAATGTATAATTAATAGTTGATTATTAATTATTGATAAGTAATTATTCATTTAAGTTGGTCATAACTATGTTCAGATTAGGTTTGCTTAGCTTAGGTTATATTTGGACCGAAACACTTGGAAAATCTTGAGGTTTAATGACCGAAACACTTGGGATTTAGCAGCAGCCTATTAAGAATAGTATTGAGTAAACTTTAGTTCTAGTTGTTTTTTACCCCTCGCTGCATATACGCGTTTCTACAGTCTACGGATGCATAGAAGGGACATGGTAAGAAAAAAAATCATAAAATGGGACATGGTAAGAAAAAGAAAAAAATCATGAAATTATCTCGTGACCACGAGACAACGGCGTAGGAAAAAAAAATTCTTGGGGGCGGGGGGAACTGAAAGTTTATCTACCACGAACCTCAACCCCCTCCTCATTCAAAAGTCTCATTCTTGTCCCATTTATTTCACAATTGTGGATTTCATTTTTTTAAAAGAAGAATAGACATTAAGTTAGAAAACAAAACGCACGTGGCAGTATATACACGCTCGCATTGCAGTGACCTGTCACCTGCATGTACACGTAATGATAACTGCATGTTGTATGTTACACATACGCAAGCGCTACGTCGGTGTATGCGATATAATATGCTACCCTTTACGGCCAGTGTGGTCAGTTCAAATGATTATAATTGGGGAAACTAAAATCGGACCCGGGATCGGACCGAAGTATTAAAATTATAATCGAATAAATCAGAAGAACAAGCGCCGAAAAGGTTGATATATTTCACAGAGGGTACAAATAAGCTCAATAAGATGTTTTCTTCCCTGAAAAGTGGAGTGGTCACATTTTTGACTGGTGGTAAAGCCACCTCCCTCCACCCCAGATTCTCCGCTTTCTACACCCTTGCTACGAGATACTATCTCGTGGCCAAGAGTATGTCATGCGAACGACATACTATCTCGTGGCCAATGTCGTTCATGCGAACGACATACTATCTCGTGGCTACGTGATAATTAAAAAAAATAATAATAATATTTACACGATAATTTTTTTCTTATATATCCCTTCTATGCTTCTGCAGAAAATAAATTTCAAATCTTTAAAATGGCAACTTCCCATTCATGCTTTGTTTTCTTTGAACAAACATTCATTTATCAGTCTATGATTGTATTGCTGCCATCAGCAATGTTCAGAGAACATGCACGCACTTAGAACATGCACGAACTTAGAACACGCACACACTTAGAACATGCACGCACTTAGAACATGCACGCACTTAGAACATGCACACACTTAGAACATGCACGCACTTATAACATGCACACACTTAGAAC
>JAIGNY010001413.1:0-17500 GCA_020152595.1 Chiridota heheva | reverse complement strand
CCAAATCTATAACGTACAAAAAGTACCCGGAACTTGATTCTTTTATCATAGGCTTCAATGGGGCAAATAATTAGTTCCGTCCTACTTTTGGTGCGACAACGGATACTGTGTCTAAGGTGCTTAAGTGCGATATCGGCATAAAAAATATTCAGTTACAATTTTTTCATTAGATGAAATTTCAACCAATTGCTGTTCGCGTCTCTTTCGATCATATATCGCACTATATTAAACAATACATCATTATGCGTAAATAAGTCCACGTGTGGCTGAATGGGTAAGGCAATGGGCTAATCTCCCGCATAGGTTTGCTTCCGTAATTTTCGATTCTCGTCAAGAACGCATTTTTCGTCTTTTCCACTCATTTCAATTCAAAATTAGAGCATTTAACTGGGATAATTTCAGTTAATAGCCCCATTAATTAACGACGAATTTATTCAGTTTTGTTCAACTCAGCTGTGTTATGTACATATCGTACTACCTGACTACAACGTGCATGTCATACCTAGTCTTCGTACACACACTGTATAGTACTAGGCGCCTATGCGCTTCTCTATCAGAGTGGACGATTGTAAAACGTTGATGACGTGTACATGACATGTACTTACTGACGTCATTGCCATTTGTTATGAGACGATAGCGCCTATTTAAATGGGCGTTGATGCCTTAAAAATTCCTTTATTCTTTTTCAAAAGTTTTTGAAATAATGATTCCCAAAGTTTAAGGATTTTGATACGCAAAATTGTAGATGTAAAAGTGGAATGACATTCAATATCTTTATAATGTTCTTTATAAATCTCTGAATATAACTGACAATATAATACCTCTTATAGCAGAGGCATAGGAATCGGGGAGGGAAAACGGGGAGGGGCATTGCGCCCCTGAAAGGATTCCACTTTCCCAGTCGCATGCTTTCTCCCGGTTGGGAGGTAAAACGGAAATTATACAATTGAAAATATTGCTAAGATTAATGGGAAATGGACCTTATACGAAGTTTCTAGAAATATTTCAGGACCTTCGATCATTTTGGGATCCGTTTGGGTGGGACGGGGAGGAGGGAAGTGGGTGGATGGGAGGGGGTGGGAGGGGTGGGGTGGGGGTGGGAGGGGGGGGGGGGTAGAAGAATCCGGCCGACCCGTCCTGGCTACAATCATGCACGAGTCAGTATTATCATTTCAAGCAGTAGGCCATAGCATTCGTATCAGCTCTTTATAGCTAATTCATCAGCTATTTGTTATCTAATCAGAATATAAAAATTTACATCAACCACTAAGCAACCTGGCACCACAGTTTAGTTTAGCTTAGTTGTATCATCTAGTCAAACACTTCTGTGTGTAACAATGAAACACACTTATAAAAGGGTGGGAGGGGGTGGGGTAGAAGAATCCGGCCGACCCGTCCTGGCTACAATCATGCACGAGTCAGTATTATCATTTCAAGCAGTAGGCCATAGCATTCGTATCAGCTCTTTATAGCTAATTCATCAGCTATTTGTTATCTAATCAGAATATAAAAATTTACATCAACCACTAAGCAACCTGGCACCACAGTTTAGTTTAGCTTAGTTGTATCATCTAGTCAAACACTTCTGTGTGTAACAATGAAACACACTTATAAAACGAGATTGGTACAAAGTCGCCCTATTTTTCTTCGCTTAAGAACCTAGGGGAAAACAAAAACGTGTGATATTAAGCAGCCACTTGTCTTGATTGGCGGACTAATATTTGTGGATACTGAGGGCAAATATGCCCGGGGTTGTAATGTTAGATAGAAACAGTCCTCAAACAAGAATGCGTCAACTCCTGATTCGTCCCGTAGGAGTAATATAGGAGGGCTGAGTTGAGGGGTGGACTGGCACATACAAATCGACCGGTCCAGATGGAGTGACCGGCGACTCTGATGTCTTGGGTCCGGCGTCTCCGGCGCCTTGGACCGACCGGCGCACCGGTCCATGGTCGGTGGGCAAGTCCGCCCTAGCTGACAGACCCCACTTTTCCCCAACGATAGGAGAAATCGTGTATATATTGTATAGTATAATAATACATTTTCATCATTACCATGTGTACGTTATTAACATAGGTGTAGGACGCGGGGGGAGGGGGGGGGTGGCACATTTTAGGAGGTCGTGCTCTCACTTTTCGAGTGAGAAATAACTAGTTTCTGGTTCGATTCTCGTCTCGGGCGCTGCATTGTGTCCGTTACACTTTACTGTATACTTGTTCCAGTCCAATAAGCTATAAATGTGTGTTATACCAGCATTGCTATGATGCGGAGTTGACCTGTGATGGACGGGCGTCCTATCCAGGGTGAGTCATGTGCTCTCATGTATCCGCTTACGCCAGGTAAACCGGAGATAATCAAGACTCGAGTATGGATTTAACTTATATATAGTTAAGAGTAAGAATACAAATTTGCATATCAATTAGGCCTACCAAGTCCCCATTCCACAAAATTTTCAATGTAGTCTCTAGCATGATATATCTCATTATCAGGGATGTAGCCAGCCTTTTTCTTAAGGGAGGAGTAGGGGAGGGGGAGGGGGTCGTAGTAAGAACACAAAATGCTGATGACGTAAAAACGCTCGTGAGGGCGCTGATTTTTGCGAATTTCACAAATATATTATCCACAACAGATCGATAAACTTCATGCCTTTATAGCTCACAGATGACGCGAGGGCATTGGTCACTTGAATATTCTTATTAACCAGAAAATAGCTGTACCGTTGCATGCTAGATAATCATTTGATTTTTGAGGGAACCCCCTAAAAATACGCCATCTCTTTTCGGTCTAGTTTTCCTTTAATCTGTACACACGTCATCCGAGTTTTGGGAAATTTCCGGAGTGGTGAAAATTTCCACACCCTTAGCTACGGCACTGCAGTAAAAATTTAAGGGAATCGCCTCAACATTCATTAAAGGAGCTGGCAGCCGAAAAAAGAGCGTACTTAAGTTGAGTCTCGTAATACATCGAATACCTTTCGTGCACCCATCGGTAACCTGATGTTTAAAACCAGGCGTTTCAGTCCGTTAATCTGAAGATTTTCCTTAAGCGTTTCGGTCCAAGCATATCCTAAGCTAACCTAACTCTAACCTTATAGAAACGAATAATTAATTATTAATGATTAATAATAAGTTAGTAATTATACATTTTTATGTTCTAACCTGCCTGGACTGAAACGCTTGCTGACTGAAACGCTTGGTATCTAATAGCGGTACGAAATATCATACACATTACTAAACCTCGACCCGTAATTTGTACGTGTTTTCCCATTGACTGTTTGGAATTTAGCCCCTTACGCGTGACGGGTGAAAATTTCTCTGAAAGCAGACCGTGTGATGCGACTTCTATTGGCTAAAATACACAAGAAATTGACAAAACTAACGCCCTTACTTTTCGGCCGCCAGCTCGTTAACATGCCAGATACATAGATTTCAATTCGTGTGTTTTGATTGGTCGGAATACATCGGGCGTTTCTTCTAATAGGCCAATCAGTAATCGTCTTGGAATATTAATGTGCGCCGCCATATTTCAATAACGAAAAAAACGTTTATATGTTTTCTATACGTTTTATAAATTTTCTCCATTCAAAACTGTGTTTTTAAGATTAAAAATGTGTTGTTTTTAAATGTTTTTATAAATATAAATGAGAAGAAAAACACTTTGGGGATTGTTTGAGTTACCTATTTTGTCGTATGTAATTTCATCAGTGTTAACGGTCTATGGACAGGCACAGAAGGTACATACATTTCTATTCATGTGTTTACATTCGGCGTTTATTCTGATTGGCCAATCGGTAATCGTCTTGAAATAGTACTGTATATACGCCGCCATATTTCAATAACGAAAAAACGTTTATATGTTTCCTATACGTTTTACAAATTTTCTCTATTCAAAACTGTGTTTTTAAGATTAAAAATGTGTTGTTTTTAAATGTTTTTATAAATAGAAATGAGAATATTTTTTTTTCTTCGAGATTGTGTGAGTCACCTATTTTGTCGTACGTCATTTCACCCGTGTTAAAGGTCTATGTTTCAGAGGGTTTTGTGTTCAACCACTGACCGCAAAGAGCATGAAAGTCTGAGTTTAATAGTCTTTGAATTTTGAAAATAGCATTTACATGTGTAGATTTAAAGAAAAGGTATCGTCCCATGAATACGTACAGAAGTGAACGCCGCCGTGCTGGTAACGTCACTTCCGGTTTTCAATTTTTCCTGTTGATTGTGAGAAATCTGCGATGTTATCGATCACACATTCACTGAACCGAACATACTTGTGTTATCGAAAGCATCACAGATTTCTCGTAATAAATCAGGAAAATTGAAAACCGGAAATGACGCTACCAGCACGGCGGCGTTCACTTCTGCACGTATTTATGGCACGACACCTTTCCTTTAATATATAGAAAAATGTGATGTATGAACAGGACAACACCTTAACATGCTTTTGATGTATGAACAGGACAACACCTTAACATGCTTTTGATGTATGAACAGGACAACACCTCAACATGCTTGATCAGTACAACACCTCACATGTTTTTGTTGTATGAACAGGACAACACTCAACATGCTTTTGTTTTTCTCTAAATTTCTTCCTTAGAGGATGTGCTGTTATTGGAGACACACACTGTTTAGCCATAATGTTATATTAGGTTTTGGATCAAAATAATTCGGCTTCCAAATTATAGATACGCCAAGAAATGTTATGATATACTATCACAGCTTGATAATGTAGGTAAAAGAACAGGCGCCTCAAATGTAAAAAAATATATTATGTTTAGTCTGATCAGGAGGTAGGAAATGAATGTAATTTTATCAGTATTTTCAGTAAAAAGTGAAGAAAGTAGAAAAGAAAGAAGACAAAAAAACTCCCAGAGATTGTCATATATGTCCTCTATGTGATAGCACAAATGTCGAAGATGTATTTCATTTCCTGGGCATTTGCTGATATGATGATTTAAGAAGCAAGCTCTAATCTTGCACTACACCCTACTCTCTAAATTCCTAAGAGTAAATATTTCACTCGTTCGCGGGAGCGAAAATTATTTCACTCGTATTGGAGCTAATATACCTTAAAAAATCATCTCGGCCGTGAAAATAGTTTAGCTCGTTCTTAGAGCTGTTTGCTTAAATGATTTTATCCAATTGTAACGCTTACACAGAACACGTGACTCTAGCTGATTCGAGTGGCTACATTCTCGACAACCGACACCATATTTGTTAAGAAAATGCCTTCGGATACCAATGCAAGAAATTGGTTACAAAACCAGGGTTTTGATGATTTTCTCCAATTGTTTGAAGGTAAGTATGCTAAGAGTTTAATATTGTATAATTTTTATTGTAGAATTCGTCGTAGATTTGCTCAATTCCGTATTTTTAAAAAGTTGTGTTAAGTCTGGTCAGACTGTTGCTCTTGCACGATAACATTTGGCCTAGGCCTAGTAGGCTATTGCATGGTTAGTGTACTGAATAAGAACCCAGCACGCATTGAATTAAATTTGGGTAAAAAGGTATTAGGCCCTATTAAGGGCCTATAGACCTTATTATTTTCTCCGCTGATAGGGGCAATATCATTACGATCCCTATTACAGAACACACGGGAGGATTTAAAGAGGTAACAGTTCGGATTTTCGAAAAATAATGAAAGTATTGTGTTCGGTAAGTGACCTCGTAACGTTGGTGCCAGTACCGGCCAAGAAAATAATAAGGTCTAGGCTAGGCTACTAATAATATGGGCCTACAGTACCGGTAAATTTTCAAAAAGCCTAAAAAAGAACCTAACCTTAGAGAATTGAAAAGTTTTTAAAATGTTTTTGTTTTTATTTTGTTTCAGCTCATCAGCTGTCTTTTTAAGACATTTTCCTTTTACTTAGATTTTTCTAAATTTTGGAATAAAACTCAACACTTTTTTACTCGTGAAAATGAAAAAAGAAAATTACCTTAGCGTTTTCATCGCAAACCTAATTACTCACTAAGTAGGCTATGTGTTTGGTACAGTACGCACCTACAAATGAACGATGTGGTCACACCTAAATGAATTCAAATTATTGCGCGGAATAACCTAGTTCCCTAATTTTGTTAAACGATATGGATTAAATTTGATTTTTAGAATTACGGGTAATTGGTGTTAGGGTTTTTAGTCAGAACACAAGTTTTTAAAATCCTTCCGCTTGGTTAGTCTTCCAATTTAATAGTCCTCGAAGTTCGAACGACCAACAACGCAAAACAATTGTTCTGGAAAGTTTGGCCTAATTTTGCTTAAAATGAGTGCGGATTTTATTATTTTTTGTGTTATTTTTACCAATTGAGTGGCGGATTACCATGAAATGCCTCTGGAGGTAAGAAATGAAGATATTTAAACATTAAAACCCTATAATATAGTAATTTACCTTTTTCCATAATTTTTGAAATTGTTAAGATGGTGTTAAAACAAATTTCTTTTCATTTCTGTTTGTTTTGGAAAGATTTGTAGGCTATTTTTCTTGCAAATACCAAAAAATTGATTTTCTACCATATGCTGTTAAAAACGGTAATGCTTTTAACAATTCTATGACTCGCCCCACACACCCTGGCAGCTTGCATCACTTGTATTGTGCAAAACACAACTTTGAGGAAAACCGGCTTCATTTACTTAAGTGACTGTACAAAAGTAAAACCACAGTCACACAAATGACCGCCAAAAATATAATTTTGACGCATACATTGTAAAAGGAACATAAATTTGGCTTTGTGACCCACCCATTAGTCACTTATGTTAAAGTGACTGTCATGTGATTTGTGAGTCTTTTTGTTGTTGTTGCAATGACCCACCTTTGACTCATCCATGACGGGGTGGGAGGGTCATACAATTGATAACTGCATAATGATATATCTTCTTCTTCTTCCAATACTGTGCAGAAACCTCTGCTGGAGTGTATACATGCACACGTGCATACTGATAAATGACCCCTAGGCTATAGTTTGAGTTCTGGGTGTCCCATATAGCTGCATATTTTCTTGCTTTATTTCGTTTAGAACTTGTATAAAAAAACATAAAACCTAACAGCACATCCAACCCCTCTATTTTGGTCTCCTTTTATAATTTTGATTTTTGAGAAAATTATGCATGAAATTGTATAGAACATCTTATGGATAACTAAGTACAGCATTAAATGTGTTTGGAAATATTTTAAAGTAATTTAAGCATATTAAAACAGTTATATCTTTAAGATGAGTACATTAGCCATTTAAAAAGCGACGGACAAATTTAATTAATCATGAAGCAAAGGAAGCTGAATGTCTTGCTCAATGATACAATGCAGATAGTCTTGGCTGGGACTCAAAACTGGGTCTATGTGTCTCGAGACTGAGTCTGTATCAATAGACCACCACAGAATAAGACACATTTTTAATTGATGGAAAATAAATCCATCTGCCATTTTAAAAACCAAAATTTGACAATACAATTTTCTTTAAGTAAAATCACTATTTTTTTACATAAAACCTGTGTTCGTTGATCGCCCTTAACTAAATGCTATTTAGAAGTGGTATGTCTAAGGGGAACGCTTGGAGTCGTATGGACAGCTTTGAGTATTTCATACAAAATGTTACAGTAAGTTTCTTTATGATTCCCACACAAACTCTTCATTTCAGCCTTCTTGCATTTATGTCCTAGAGCAAGACACTTAACTTTGCTTGCTACTGTCGACTCGGCTGTAGAATGAGTACAAGCATTGATGAGAAGCTAATCTGCGTCCTAACTAACGTCCTATCCAGGGGGGAGAAACTCATATTCGCTTAACGCTACACGAACTGGAGTTAAGCAAAGGCTCTACAAGCCATGAATAGCTGATGGAATTAGCTTAGCCAAACTTATAACAAAAGTTTTACAAATTATAAAGTTATGAAGTTTTATCCATTTATGACAAAATAATAAAGGAGATACCCAGACAGCACAAATTGGTTGGCCCAACGTTGTATTATGGTTGGCCAACTCGGTCTATCGGACTATCTGATTTATGTTGGATTGCCTGCAAAACTAAATGCATGCTTACAGAAGATTCTTCATTCATTTCTTTTCTTTCTTTCAGATTGGCACAGATGTGGGAGTGTTTGCGGGGGGAAAAAAGACTCGAAGTACAAACAACCTTTTCTTCTTTCCTGTGGTCCTGCGAAGAAGCCCACACAGTATTTTCTTATTGTAGATAATTCAAGAATTCCTGCTGGATCTACAATAATCCAAGCAGTTGACCGCTTTTTCAAGGCGTTTTAACATGGAATATCCTACTCCTGTAAGCCAGCTGTGGGAATTCCTAAGTTTAGTGGTGTATGGCGTGATAAGTGTTAAACAAGCCAAGCCTAATGTGAGGACTTTCGCAACGGCTTTGAGAGGGATGAAAATGTAAAGATAAATTTAGATTTATTTTTCATTTCTCACTTGCATCTCGGCTTATTTAAGTTAGGGCTTCAAAAGTTTTGATGAGTAATTTTAAAATAATTTTTAAAGTTAAAATGATTATTCACAGTTAAGCCTTTTATATATTTGCATACATGTGGAACTAGGCAAATTTTTGTTCTTGCCATTTTCTTAAAGTTCATATTTAAGTTACGGCTACAAAAGTTTTGATGAATAATTTTAAAGTAAATATGATTGTTCACTTTTAGCCTTTTATTAATTTTTTTTGTATACATTGTTTATAAGTGCTGAAAGATTGGAAATGTAATAGTTCAACCTGTCAATGTGTGTGGAACTAGGAAAATTAATATGTTCTTGCCATTTCCTTAAAGTTCAAGATTTATTTTTATTTCTCACTCACATCTCGGCATATTTAAATTAGGAAAATTGAAATTACAAAATATTGAGTAATTTTTAAGTTAAAATGATTATTCACAGTAAAGCCTTTTATTCATTTTTTTTATACATTGCTTATAAGTTCAGACAAAGATGGAAATTGCAATGTGCACATATTGCTAGGGAACAAAAATGATTTAACTTTTTTGTTTTTCTGTTTGCTTTTCTATTTGTATGTATTTTTATGTTTATGTAAAAAGAAGAATATATATTAACTATAGTGATGCCATTTATATGACCTCATTCACATAATTTCATACCTTGCAAATGAAATACTGTACTGTTTTCTTAAGGGGAGTGAACCATTTTGGGATATGAAGAACAATTTTACCGAGGATATTATATGGTATCATAATAATAAGCAGTTACCATCACTGTCCCATGTACTGTGTTAAGATTTATTGCACTTAGGTTGACAATAAATGCACTGCCTTAGTACTTTATTTCCAAGCAGATTGGTCGTGGCGGATAATCAAATACTTAATTTGAAGTTGATGTCATAGGAATTCATTTATATATTAATAACTGAGTTTAAAAGGAAACATAAAATTGCCAGACAATTTTCATAACTTTCTAAGATTTTGAGGAAATCACTAACAAAGAGAATTGTTGATATATAGTTGAATGTTCTATTGACGTATTTGGAAATATTTGGCGAACAAAAAGTTATCAAACATAGTCATCACTTTAACCAGGGATATGTTCCCAAATAACACATCCCTGCTTTAACACATGTGGACTTTACCCTTTTGGCAGGTGGTGGTAATATGCATTTCGATGTACTCTTTGTCCATTTTGTAATACGTAGGGATTCAACTTCTACAATTATTATTATTTCTTCGCGTAAGATTATGTTCCAGTAGGCTCTTTGTATGCATTATTGCAGGAAGATTTGATACAACTTGACCAATTTTGGATAAGAAGATAACTTTTTCCAAGGTATTATCTGATATCAAAATCATATGGAATAACATCACCATGTCTGTTTTTTTAAATTTGCACTGACGCGAATATCTTTAGAGTTTTATCATATTTACTAGAGCATTTATCACTTAAACGTATGAGGTGGTATGTTAGCAGCAAGGTAAACTATACTTTATTGAGAATGTCAACTAACAATATGAATAATTGTGTGTGAGAATCATTAAAAAGCAGTTGTTTCAAAGCCCTCCTTCTTAAATGTTCCGTAAAACTGCACATGTGTTTTGGACACCATTGGTAGAGTAAGGGTTAACAAGCTCTTGAGAAATATAACTCATTAAGCCGGTATTTACAATATAATTAATACACCAGTCGTTTTAAAACAAACTGCTGAGTATGCTTAATATCCTCAGATTAGAATAGAGTCATATATATATATATATATATATATATATATATATATATATATATATATATATATATATATATATATATATATATATATATATATACATATATATACTTTAAAACAACAAATATTGGTTCCGTTATTGTCTTGAATTACTAGAAACATGACGTAATCGATGATTGTTTGAACGATTTTCATAGATTAATATATCATACATATATACATACATATATATATATATATATATTTATATATATATATATATATATGTATATATATATATATATACATATATATATATATATATATATATATATATATATATATATATATATATATATATATATATATATATATATATATATATATATATATATATATATATATATATATATATAACATGATATATGAACTCTTCGTGATATGGCTCTAGAAGTGGTGCGTTCTAGGACGCCGTGCTTTATGGGTTATTATTTCTTTAAATAGCAGACGGAAGAAAGAATGAAACAATTAAGAAGAAAGTTATGTATTTTTGGAAGATTGGAAGTAAGAAACTATCAAAGCGGATGACTACATAAATGTTGTATTGACGGTGTAATAAGTTCGATAATAATGTTGGTGGTTAAATATCAAAACTCCCTCTGATACAAATTACGACGTTGCTATGACTCTTCCAAGATATTTTTTGCTGCATGGATGTTAAATTAAAGCTATTTTAGGTATCATTGTATACATAGATTATTTATAACAAATCGTTTAATATTTCACGTTCAATATAGCGGCTGATTTTTATGATAGACGCAAACTTTTCAAAATAATATTTTGTATATCAAAATATCAAAAATCATTTGTGTTGTTTTATATGCATATTTAATTTACCAAAAAAATCTTTAATTAAACAAACAAAAAAGCTACAAATTCCATCAAAATAAGATTTAACATCAATGTTGCCATGACTCTTTCAAAATATTGTGAATGACTTGGATTTTAAGCTGAATAATTGTATGCGCAATTGTATGACTTTTGAAACATATTTTGCATGGCTCGGGTTTCAATCTATCATTTGAATGAAATTATATGCATATATAATTTCCGCGAAAGTGTAATATTGCACGTTCAATAGTGACTGAATTTTACGATACAGGCGGTATGTACTTTTCAACAAGTCTTAATATTGATCTTTTTATGATGAACGGATTTTTCTAAAGATTTTTCTCAATATGAATATAAAATACATCTTTTTATTTGCTAAACAAAGAAAAGGAAATATATTTTACAGCAACTCAGTTTCGATAAGAAATCACATTGCTTCGTTTATTCATAGTTACATCATAATTGTCAAACGAATGAGTTTCCTAAATTGATACTTTTAGCATTACGATGTTAAATTACCTATGCATGTTTGCGTATTGGGCACTCCATACACAAAGTATCATTGCCTCATTTTTTGTGTAATGTCATGCATCTTTATTGGCTCTTTGTTTCAGTCGGTTGATTTTAAAGCAGCTTAATTGCATATAATGTTATTAAAGTTGATCGTATTAGCATACTGTAGGAAAACTGTTATTTTCATATTTGAGAATAATTAACAAAATGTGTACTTTAATTAATTCTTAAATTCATGTATGAAATTGATTTCAATTCATACAGACGTATTTTTCCAAGTTTGAACCTTTCCATTCAGTCTAGACTTAGCAGTTGATGGTAATCTATTCTATATATGTTGTGTATCTTGTGACAAGTGAAATTAATGTATTATCTCTTGTTCATGACCTTTGAAATGGCAGGGGTATGTTGTACATTATAAGAAAGGCTATGAGGGACAAGAAGTTACAAGATAAATGAACAACAAATATATGAGGGACAATTGAAAACATTAGAATTAAGGGACAAGAGGAAATATAACAAATGAGGGACAAGGGATATACTTAAAATAGATAACAGTAATAAATAGTTAAACAATACCTGAGTACAGTACAAGGAATAGGTTAAGTTTCACCCTATATCAAGAGAAGGCATTTAATGCACTGAGTCAGTTCAATTTTGTCAATTCTCAGCTCAGTATTGGTCAGTTCTCATTAGTTGTTAGTCATTTCATGGCATCTGTAGCTGTCAAGCAGTACATTTTCACGCCTGTACATAGTTGTGTATAGAGTAGAAATAGAAAGAAAGAAGTACCTACCTGAAGTTGACTTGCTCTGCGTTTCATTTACAACGTTAAATACTAAAACAAAGCCATCCAGCACTCACTACAATTAGTGGCAACGGTGGAATTTGATTGTGTGAATTTTATTGATGGACTCTTGCAGTACACGACATGGCTGAAGGAGAAGAAAAGACTGTACAATCCGATAGGAAGATTTACTGATTGGTGGATCAGTACGCATCAGCAACGCCACTTCGCCATGAATCTCCACTGATTAACGTTGAAGATATTTAGATGCACCAACAGGTACAGCTCTAGCACCACCAACACCAAATTATCCAGCTATACCACCAGCATCGTCACATCCGGCTGCATCAGAAACAGCAGATCATCGAGCTATACCATCGACAACATCACATCAAGCTGCGCCACAAACATCAAATAATGCAACTATGCAACCAACAGCATCACATCCAGCAACACGACAAAGAGATAGGCAGCAAGAACAAGCCAAATAACGTATAGAGAGATTGCAGCCATATCTTGCAGACAGTCAATTACCGCGAACAAAATGACGTTACTAGTATACATTGCACTAACTTGTGACGTGTCATTCTTGAGGAAAAATACATTTTGATCGAACTGTTTAGCATTTGTCATGGTTTGTCTGTACTTTAAAGCTGTTTCACTATTTGTTCTTTGTCATGTCCCTACATACCTAAAACATATGAGTGCCACACTATTATGAAGTCAAACAATAGTGTGACCGTTAGTAGATCAGCAACGCTAGTCAAGGAGTTTCGTTTAAATGACCATGCAATATTTAAAAAAAAGTTTAAATGTTGTTTTCCTAAATTTGACGAAAAATATAGAATTAAGTAAAATCTTGAAATATTGTATTGACTGTTTTATCTCATGCATTATATTCTCTTTTTTTTGGAACGAATGAATGAAATACAAACCACCATTATGAATGAGATGAAAAACACCATTACTGCGAAAAACGTTCTTTAATTTTGTATATTTGTTTAACACTACCGTATCAAACATTATGACCAAAAGTATATTACCATACTCATCTGCTGGTAACAAATTGAAACGATCCAAGGTGGATCTATTTCAATTGTACTGAAAACCATAAAACAGCTCAAGAGAAGAACTGAATTATGGTCCGAAACTGGAACCTTTAGTTGGACATTTGATCCTTCCCTCAAAAGCTTCTAACAGTAAAAGACTTTTAAATTGCTTTGATATTTAAAACTTTCGAAAATATATGAAAATTAATACTTTCATCCATCAATCATTTAACATTTTAACATTTCTTCTAAACCACATACTACTGTTAAGCCATTTTCATATCATTTAATTACACTTTCTAAAACTAAACGATAAGTTTCTTTGTGTAATTTTCGCTAAAAAAGGTTAAGACTAAAATATTAATGATAAGACTCAGATACTAAAAGGGTACAGCTCAAATGCTGAAATTATAAGATTTAGACACTAAAAGTATAACAATATAGTATTTTTATATTTTTATATGATTTGGCAATCTAAACGAATAAGTTACTACTTTCTATTTAAGATAATACTACTTATGTGAGTTCTTGTTAAGGTAAATACGTCTTCATCTTGAGAATTTCCACCAATATTGAATACAATACAATGTTGAACGTAAGAGATTTGTATGCGGTTCAATATAACACTCATTCTGATTGGATGCTTTGTTACTTGCTGAGATACCAAATTATATCGCCGTTTGACGTACTCTGTAAAGCCGTACCGTACAGTTATCAACCAATGTTGAAACCATTATGCCTTAGAACAGAGCTCCAGAACACGTTGTTAAGCAACTAAGATAGACTTTTATATTGTATTATTTACATTTTAAAATCTTTAATGTTATTTAGATATCGTAATGGAGATTTGAAGATATCTTTGCATGCTTAATTACCTAATCGATATATGTGGGTACATAATACGTTTCTTAAATCATAATATACACGTTCTTACATCGAAAGCACTGAAATCAACTTTTATTTTGCATTTCTTACATTTTCAACTCTCTAACGTTAATTACAATTGAAATGGAGATTTTGAGGTATTTTTGCACAGATTTGAGACATTTATACCTTTTTAAACTAATATAGAAAGAAGACATATATAAGACTGCTTTGGAATATTTAGGACCTAAAACAAAATAAAATAATACCATGAAATAATACACCACTGCTGGTGTACAGTATACCTTTAGAAGTCGATGCTTAATGTTTTAATGACCTATACATATTTTCTGTGTTGTTTTTGTCAGGTTATGCACTTGATTTAATGTTGCTTGGAAAAAACAAAGCATTAGAATCACCGGAGGTGATCAATAAACTTGAATGGAAACAGTGCATGGCATTATGTTTGCAACATTGCTCGTGCAAGTCACTGAATTTTAGACCTTCTCTACCACTTTGTGAGATAAATTCGAAAACTGTCAAGGATGGAAAACTTCTGGATAGAAAGGGGTTCTTTTACTTTGAGCGAAATGGTAAGGCCTTTCATTTTCTATTTGCATTTTAGCTAACTGGTGTTAATGTAATTATATCTGAGAAAAATATCGTCTTCTCAATAGTTGGAGCGCATCAGCTGACCGTGGGTATTCCAAAATTAATCGACCATTTTGTAAAATAAATCTCTATAATTAAACCCTGCATATTCTTATGGAAATATCTGTGTAACATTAATAAATTCACATATGAGGACATCTTAGCATCATTGCGTACACATACTGCGGCTAATAAGAGCTATAGGGGAGATTATATCCAAATGGACACAATTCTTATGAATGGTATGTCTGTATGGGTTAATGTAATATAATTGGTCAGCTCAAACATCTTATGCAAGTGACAGTAGAAAATAAGTGAAACTATTCCATATAAAAAAGTATTGCTTCACAATGGATGGTAGAGATACATGTACATACAAAAAAACTGCCGTTAAGGCAAGCACACATTAAAACTAAACAACTTGCAGTCGTTTAATTCACTTCGATATTTAAAGTGTACCAAAAAAGCATGTGCCTACTTATACAACAACTGATTATACAACAAATGAATTGCATTGCCCAGGCAAGCTTGAGAACAAACAGATGTTGAGACAGGCTTACATGTAGCTATCTTTATTTAGGCATGTTGATGTATTGTACCGTCCATACAAGTACAAACAGACCTTTGAACTTTTGACCCAAGAGTCTACGGGGACACACATTCATGTACTAAGGTATCATGGTACAACATATGGTTGGTATAGATCTTGTACTATTTTAGCTGAACATGGCGTACAAATGTACACATTAGCACATTATTACCCCCTAAAATCACATATTTGACATCTGACCTCTGATCCTAATCATTGAAATTAACTTCTGAAATTGTTCACATTCATTACACTCTACTGTATGACACCATTCATGCTCACGTCACACTTACCATTACATAACTATATGTGGAAATGGGTGAAAAGGGCCAATAGCTCTGTGACCTTTAACCTTTTGACATCAGAATCTACAGGACACAAAATCATGTACCAAGGTGTCATGGTGCAACATAGAATTTGTATACACTAGGTGTTGTACTTTTTGAGTTTAAAATGCTGCAAAAATGTAAAAATTAGTACATAATTACCACTAAAATCACATATTGTACCTTTGACGTCTGACCCTTGACCCTAATTACTGAAATACTTTCTGAAATTGTTCATACTGTATGACTCCATTCATGCTCACGTCACTCTTACCATTCCATAACAATATGGAAATGGTGGAAAAAGGTCAATAGCTCTGTAACTATTGACCCTTTGACCTCATAATCTATAGGACACAAATTCATGTATCAAGGTGTCATGGTGGAACATAAAGTTGGTATTGGTCTTGTACTGTTTTACTTTAAGATGCTGCAAAAATGTAACATTTAGTACATAATTACCACTAAAATCACATATTTGACCTTTGACGTCTGACCTTTGACCTAATTACTTGAATGACTACTGAAAGTTTTCGCATTTATCGTACCATACTCCATGACACAATTCATGTTCACGTCACACTTACCCATACCATGACAATAGGGGAAATAGTGGCAAATAGTCAATAGCTCTGTGACCTTTGATCTGTTGACCTCAGAATCTACGGGACACAAATCCATCATGTCAAAATGCGCCCTTACATCAGTGATGTTCGGAAAATCCACATGTGCGAAAATCGAACATCTCAGAATGCGCGGAATGTCATGACGTCATCGGGATGGACGCATCACTGCCCTCACACCCTATACATACAGTGTACGATTATCGTATACTGTAGGAGCCTATGACATACATACGGAGTTTATTCGGGGTAAAAAAAATTCATGGGGGAAAATAGAGAGAATCAAGTAATTACGGGAAATTCAGGAAATTTCGTACGGACTTAAATTATCACTGACAAGAATTATAAGGAATTTGGCTTCAAAACATCCCCCTACGCGTACGATGGGCAATTATATACTGCTTTTCCGCCAACGCCAAAAAACTGAAAAAGATGGACACCAAACAGCAGTGAAGTATTTTAATTTGCACTGAGAAATCCCGGCAAAATTATATTTGTATAACTCGCTGGTGTAGACATGTTAAATTAAAGGATCAACATTTTGCTGTGAAGATTTTTATGGAAGCTTTGTCTAAAAGGTAACGTAACTTAAAGAGTTCAAATCATATTCATAATTTGACTTGGGAATGGAGTTCGAAGTCAGCACGTAGCCTAACGTTAGTTAGATAGGCCTAGCCTAGGCTAGGCCTACGTACACTGCACAGTCAGACAGTAACTGAACAGTCTCAAGTGGTACCTCCATGGTCGAACTACAGTAGGCCTAAGCTAACTCAGTGTGTCAGTCAGTGTCCAGTAGGAACGTTAACACTGCACCAGAGCTAGTAGAACTTAAAGAAGAATTCGATTTCGAGTTGGCCTATAGACCTAGCCTACTCGGTACTCACACTGTCACAGTTGTTCCTAGCGTTATGACAACTGTGACAAGGTAGGCCTAGGTCACAGGTGTTCCTAGCATTATGGCAACCTACAGTATATGCTTACTATACTAGTATATAGGCCCTATATAAAGAAAGGTAGGACTCTTTCTAACGCGACTTTCCAACCGTCTATACAAATTCGTTTTTGACTC
>JAIGNY010001412.1:47500-62745 GCA_020152595.1 Chiridota heheva | reverse complement strand
AAACTGACGTGTCCGTTCCCCATTTTCTTTGTAAAGTTTAAAAGGTGCTCCTTTACAGACTGATAGAGATTAAAAAAGTGTTTATTAAAATATTAAATATATTTAAGTCCCCTTATTATAATTCATCTTTCTTTATTGACTGATTGAAGGAACAACAAGCAAAGTAACCCAAATTTCGCTCGCGGAGGGCCTTTAATTTGAGTTATGGAAAGAAAAAACATACAATGGGACATTAGCCAATGATTCGCTGAAAACTGGGTGTGAATTTGGGCCATATGGTCTAATTTGTAGTAAAATTAGTTATTATCTTATTCTCAGCGGCAAAAAAATGATGGCCTTCATAAGGACCATTTTGCTTTTCATATTATTTTGGACAAAAAGTATTCTGATTTATGAACCATACAATGGCTAATCATAATAAATAAGTCCAGCTCCTTTCGATTTCAAGACTTATGATCTATACATTTTTTCTGAAAACTATAGTTCCTCTTTTGAAAATTAAAAGTGCTCCTCAATCAGTCAATTACTATTAAACGTGCTGGAATTGGTAGATTATGCGCACACTTTTTTTTTAAATGCCTCTTTCAAAATGAAATGCCCTTAATTACTGAGGAAACTGGCGACGTTTCCCATGTACAGTTTATGAGAGTGTGTTCCCATTCGAAAAGTACCCCTTCCTAAAAACGAAGTGCCCCTTTTAAATTACTTTTATTATAAACAAACAGGTGAGCGGATGGATATATGTACAATGCATATGCCTTGAAAAGTGATCCCTATAAGAGGTCGTGCTCCCGCTTTATAGGAGCCTTCATACACCCTGCATATGGGAAATGAATATTGCAGTCTTAACTGAATGCTAATCAACTTGTTGTTAGAGAAACTTGTGGCGAGCTGACAAGCGTTTTTTTTTTTTTCATGAATTTCATAACGAAAATTGACAATTGATGGGCGTGTATCCGGTAGTTCCAGACGCCTTTAAAGTATGCGCATATTCCGGTAAATTTTCTAACATACAAACTGATCAATTGTGGTCGCCCAGCTAACAAAATTCTGATGCACTGAGCGACCAGGATTTTTGCATTAGTTTAATAAAATGGCTGCTCCCATACAGTCGTAGAATAGAAGTTTTTTAAACATACAACACCATATGAAATAAAGTTTATGCATGTCATGTCAGACTTAATATCTTCTTAATTTTAAAAGGGCTCAAATTTACATGTTTCTTCACTCCTCTCTTCCGTTGCCCTACGGATGTTTGTGGTCGCCCAGTGAAATTTCCTTGAAAAATTTACTGGCATGTTCCACATCAGCGATACGTATTTCTCCTCGCTTTGGCTCCAACCATCAGGTTCTGCAGATGGTCATTTCTGATGAATTATCTAACTTTTCTGCATTCTATTGCAGGACCAGGTGAAATATTACTTCAAACTAAAGAAGAACCTTTACGAAGGTCAAGCAATGAATACAGCTATTCAACAAAAATGCCATGAGGCACTTGCAAAATCAAAATCAAATTCAAATCAATCAAATCCTCATAATTTTCTTGATGAATACAAATTTATTAAAGACAAAAAGAAAAACGATGGGAAAAAGACATTTTTATCGGAGAATAATCTATCGGGTACGATCTATGATTTGTTTTTGGGTGGAATGTTAACAACTGGTGCCTACCTTAATTGGATTACGATTCTCCTTGTGAAATACCCAGAGGTTCAAGAAATACGACCAGAGGTTCTTTGAAAGATAAAGAGCGACTTCCTTTTGTCAACGCATTCCTGCAAGAAGTCCATCGCTTTAGTTCGATGGCACCTTTAGGTACGTCAAACACTGTTCTCAATACTTGGCAGAACATTGTTCTCAATATTTGGCAGAACATTGTTCATGCCGTTAACCTAATTGCATATTGAAACAATTGTTGAAGCAGTCAAGTAAAAAGAAACAATTTGGTGAAGAAATTACATTAATAGCTAATTCTGTTAGGAGATATTCAAATTTAAATTTGTCTCATTCGACTTATACCAATTGATTTTTATTTGGCAAACTTTCTGCAGGTGGTAAATTAAAACTAGGGGCGGACTAAGTGTTATGGGTCATAGGCTGAGTCTACATGACAAGGCTATTTTGTAAATATACTATACAAATTTAATAAATTAGCTCTAAAATGAATCAAGAACTACCTGAGGTCAAGAATGAAAGACGATAAGTTGAACTAACGCATCCTTGTTGCACATCAAGTCAGATCATTTGGGCAAATTTGGCTGTCGCGAAATTTTACAAATTTGTCGCAAATTGCACTTTTGAATTTTGTTTCACTCGTGTTTATTTTTAATTCTATTTTTAATACATGAATTTTACAGAATGCATTTTATTTTGTACACCTAAATTTGGCGGGCCCCCAAAGACCCCAGCTTATAAGGCTTTCCGCCCCTACAAGAGTGTAACTATTCTAGACTAGATTCTCAGTCAGCAGGCTTACTTGTTTTCGAGTCCAGAAAATGGTTTGATTTTAAGCTACAAAATGTCAGTGGTAAAAATGATGAACGGATTAAGCTTCTGAGGAATATGAGTATGTAGCAGATTAAAACTTGAACAGTTGAATATCTCCTTTACCGAATGATATTTTGAAAGTTTTTGTTTCTATTTTAAGCCCTCTTCTATATGAGATGGAATGTCGTAGCAATTAAACAAATCTTTTAAAAGGATTAGCTCAGTAGTCAAGCATGCACATTTATATGAAAAAGGACTTATTTCTTATTTGTATAATGACTGGTACAGCAAGTTTATAATGGAATGTTGGCGTATTCATCCTCGCATTCTTAACAATCTGACAATTGTTATTGTATTTTAAAGAAAGTTTATTTTATTTTTTCACTATTCAAATTATTTTTCGTCGAACTTTCGGGTGGTGTATAGTAAATACCCTTCCTAGATTCAGTTTTACTACTTTTTGACATATATCCCATGGTTTTAAAGCTACAAAATCGCAAGACAAAATATGATAGAATACATAAAGACTTTGAGGAATCTGAAACTATGACATAACATCTAGTCTGATTTCAGTCGTTTCTATACAAATGATAACGTAAAAATCTCCTTAACGGAATAAGATTTTTAAATGCTTTTTCATTATTTTGTTTCTTTTTAGGTCTTTTTTTTTCATATCAGATAGACATGTTTGACCCCTGAACTAATCCATTAACGCTCAGCTTGTTTCATTCCTATAGTGTCTTTACAATATCTGACCTCAGTACTATGTGATTGTATGGCAGTATAGGCAATACCCAATATGCCCAACTTCTTTGTGAAGAAAGCGTTCATACATCACATTTTTTTCCAATTTTGGTAGAAAAATTCAAAATGAAAAACATTCTCAGAAATGTATCTCTTACATAAGTGGTAACTGATACAACCTGTTAACACATCACAGCATCAGGGGCGGCGGAGCGTTCAGAATGGGGGTTGGGGTTATGAAGCCAGATGACATGTGATACAAATGTTGGGAGGGGGCTAATGAGGTCGGGTGACGTGATAACACATGTTCGTCTAAAATTATTGGGGTTAACCTCCTCCCCCAACCCCTGGCTCCGACGCCCTGTTAACTGGTTAAAATCATAGTTTGAAGTTTACATTTCAAGCGAACTTCTCTTCATCCAAAGGAGTATATCATCGATTGACAAAAAGCACAGAATTTAGAGGTTACACGCTTCCATCTGGCTACATTATCCTTCCGAATTTCTGGGCCATTCACCACGACGAACGACACTTTAAGGATCCATTTACATTCAACCCGAGACGCTTTATCAACAAAAGAGGTGGATTTATACGATCACCACATGTCGTCGCCTTTAGCTCAGGTTTGGAGAAATACTTTTACAACGTTTAGCACCCATCAGTCTGGGGAAAAACCTGAAGTACAAGGATCACTAATATGGGACCCTCAGTAAAAATGCAGCAATAGGGCCCGAGCACAAATAGAGATATAGATGCCCGAGCAATGACACTGCGATATGTTTGTTATGGGACCCGAGCGCTAAAGTTCCCTTTCAGCCCACCTTTACATATTCACTTGTTGTATTATCCTCCTCTGAATTTCACATTTGTTTGGGCCCACCACTCTTCCATATTGTTGTGATACTGGTATAATTTTATACAGGAAAGCAGGAACCGGGAGGGAGGGGAGGGGAATGGGAGCCACCCCAATATTTTTACTGGGCCAAGTACAATTTCGGATCCCCCCCCCCTTCTTCCTAATGAAGGTCGAACGAAATGAATTTGACAAGTCAGATTCCATGGCATTTTTTCTCTCTCGGAAATCTTGATTTTTCGGGAGATTTACTTCAATTTTCGTGCATTTTCCCTTTTTCCCTTCAATTTTTGGGAAATGTTGCAAAATTTTATTAATATTTGCAATAATTTTACGACCCCCCCCACCCTTCCCTCTTCAAACAGTTTTGGACCGTGATAAGAACCTCAACAATTTGTTTTGTTTTTCACGAAAAGTTGTCTTCAATTTTCGTAAAATTTTCATAAATTTCGTAAAATTTCTTTCGTTTTTGGGAATCTTTTTTAATTTTCGTGCAATACTCCTTAATTTTCGGGAAATATTCCTCAGTTTTGTGGAATTTCTTTCACTTTTTGTGAAATATGCTTTCAATTTTGTGCAATTTTTTTTCCTTTCTGGGAAATTGTCTTCAATTTTCGTCAGTGAAATTTGCTTCAATTCTTCAATTCAATTCAATTCTTCAATTCTACCAATATTTCAAATAATTCTAGGACCCCCACCCGTTTACAAATAGTTTTTGGACAGTGATAAGAGACTCATACAGTTTTTTTTTAATTTCGAGAAGTTGTCTTTAATTTGGGGGTAATTTTCTTCAATTTTCGTAAAAACAAATCATTTTCAGGAAAATTGCTTCAATTTTCGTGCAATTACCTTCATTTTGCTTAATTTGCTTCAATTTTGTGCAATATGTTCTTTATTTTCGGGAAATATGTATCATTTTTTGTGGAATCTCTTGTTTAATTTTATTCAAGTTTTAGAAAATTTCCAAAATTTCAAGAAATTTTTTCAATTTTCGTGAAAATTCATATCATTTTCGTGAAGCTTGCATTCAATTTTTGTGCAATTTCATTTATTTTCGTGAAATTTGCTTCAATTTTTGTGCAATATGTCCTTGATGTTTCTTCAATTTTCGGAAAGTTTCTTTCATTTCGGGAATTTTTTTTTCTTCAATATTTAGGGAATTTTTCTTTCAATATTTAGGAAAAATTTTCTTTCAATATTTAGGAAATGTTGCCAATTTTTACCAATATTTCCAATAATTTTACGACCACCCCCTCCCCCACCTTTACAAATAGTTTTTGGATGAAAGACTTCAATTTTCGCTCAATTTCCTTCAATTTTTGTAAACTTTCTTTAATTTGGGGGAATTTTGTTTCAATTTTCGAACAATTATATTCATTTTCGGGAAATTGTCTTCAATTTTTGTATAATTTCCTTAAATTTTCGTAAACTTTCCTGCATTGTCGTGAAATTTTCTCCAATTTTGTGTAATTCTCTTCCTTTTCTTGAAATTAGCTTCAATTTTTGTGCAATTTCCTTCATTTTTCGTGAAATTGTTTTTAATTTTCGAGAAATTTTCGAGAAATTTCATTCATTTTCGTGAAATGTGCCTCAATTTTTGGGAAATGTTGCCAAATTTTACCAATATTTCCAATAATTTTACGACAACCTCCCTTTTACAAATAGTTTTTGAACCGTAGAGAGTCGTACATTTTTTTGCTGAGGTTTGTTGAGGCAAAGGATAAAATGTGCCCCCCCCCTTCCACATATTAAATCCTGTCCTACGTCGCTTGACTTATGTATACAAACTGATGATGTTGTGAATGCGTTTATATTGATATTTTTTATTTCGCCCATCTTTTGTCAAGGTATACGTTCTTGCCCAGGTGAGGTGCTTGTGCAGAGGGAGTCCTTCTTGTTCTTGACGCAGCTGGTGTATTTGTTTGAGATGCTTCCAGAGAAAGGTGTCAAACCGAAAGACATAAATATTGAGTGTGTGTTTAAATGGGGTGGCCTGTTACCGCCAGCCTATAAAATAAGATTGGTTAAGAGAGAACGGAAATAAATCGCATCTTCCTGCTCGGACGAATTGTTTAGTTATTATTTGGAAACTTCACTAGACGAATGTGTCCATATACTTAATTATCCATGGACAGGTAGGCCTTTTGAAAATGAAAAGTGCCCTTCAATTACTGACCCAATAGTAGAAAACTTGCAACTTTTGCCAGTCCCATGTACAACATGATTGTGTCCCTATTAGAAAAGTGCCCATTTCTTAAAGTAAAGTGCCCCTTTCTGAAAGTAAAATTCTTCTTTCTAAAAGTGAGGTTTCCCTTTACTTTGTTGTTTTGGGCTCACTTATTCTATCTACAGAGTGGAATGGGGACATATTACTTGAAAAGTTCCCACTAAGAGATTGTGCTCCCCTCCTCCTCAACACACACACCTTTCGGAAGTTTTTTACACCCTTGCAGGTAGCAACATCTCAATTGAACTAAAATAAGTTATAAACTGACTTATGAAGCTCATGATGTTCAGTTACTGAAATTTGGGATAAAATTTTCCAGAATTACAAAGAAGATTTTTAGCTGTCCTCTCTTCCATACATCACAACATTTGCATAAATTACAAATCTTTGCAACTTGGGAACTGAATTATTGTCATAATTTCAAGACTACTCTGTTCAAATTATAAAGGTCTTTCTGTTGATCATAAAATACATGTCAACATTTTCAAAGGTGGGAAAAAGTTTGATCGAATAAGCTGAACTTATTCTTGCAAAATGTCCTCATTGTCATTGAATTTGGCACGAAGGTGGGGGCAAGATGACATATATATTCTTTGCTTTCCACGTTTTATGACCATTAAAATGATTTAACCAGCCTTTTCTAATCTTTCAGGGGAAACTTCTTCTTTGCCTATTTATAGCACTTCATAAATGTACATTCAATTGCTTAGGCCTGGAGTTGTCTTTAATGATAGATACAAAACCTTACTCATCTGATTTGTTAAAACAGTCATTTTCATTTCTTTCGACTGTTTTAAGGCATCAAAATAAGGAATCTTCGGGAGCCCATGGCCGCACAGACTTTCTTGGGAGATTTATTTTAGGAATATGTTCTCGGGTAACTTTCTTGAAATATTCTTCCATTTTTGGGAAATTTTCTTCATTTTCGGGAAATTTTCTTTAGTTCTTGGGAAATATTGCCAACTCGAACCAAAATTTCCAATAACTTTTCTTGTCTTATTTAATTTTTCAATTGTAAGCTAAAAATCTCCTTATTTTACCTCCCAACCAGAAAAAAAGTATATGTAACTGGAGCAGAGAGAGTAGGGGAGGGGAGGGGGTCCCTTTCACCTACTTCCTACGCCTGCGCATCACAAGAAAAATCGGACATTTTAAAGATGGTTGTTTATCTCTCGTTGACTTAGTGTGTAAGAGAAAATTGCGATTGAAAAATCTTTATATTTGAGTATTCGTGCCAGATTAGGTTACCAGGTCGCAGTTATTCACAGTATAATTTAAGACCAAAATAGTGGAGTTTTCTACATCGCTCACCTTTCCCACGTCCTTTTACGTGCAAACTCAATGGGGAACCTCCGGTTTCGCGAATTAAATGCCCGTTAAATGTTAAGGTTTGACCGCGCGTAATCATGTATTTTGACCTTTTTCTTAGAAAATGATTCCGTATCAGACTTATGGATTACAATACATCAATATATGGCACCTCATATAGTACAAAAAAAGGCAACAAGGCAGTTTTTTTCCCTTTCCCTGACGCCAATTTTACCGAAAAATCTGCAGACATAAACCTAATCTAAATTTCGCGGGCGTACATGGTAAGTTTGACGTCATGATGTACTACAACTTAGTGTACTATAGTACTGACGCCTATGTCGCATGCGCTTTGTGGTCTCTTGAATGAAAAGGTTATGTTTGTATTGGAAGTTTTCTGTAAAGATCAACTCAATTTAGATTACGTGTCTAAAAACAGCTAAAACCATTATGTGTGTGGACATAGCTGTTTACAAAATTTGGGGCAAATTTGCTGCATGTAGGCGTTGGAGCACAGCAGACATAGGCCTATACTTCCTTCTTTCCAGTTCATGTAATTAGTATGAAAACTAATAAGATCTGGTGATTTTGTTCTCACTTTTCCCAATCACCATAGTCCCTAACCTTCACTGTCAAAAATAAGTATATATATACGCCATATCTGTAGAAGACATAGAGGAAATCCCCGGGAAAAAATGAGTACCATTCCCCATTCAAAAACACACGAGACAAAGGCAAAATAGTTCAAAATTCATATAATTAAAAATAGAGATACGATAAAAAAGATACCAGTATACATAAGATATTTCATTTTGCTCTTCAATTGATTTGGTGTCTGGGATTATATTATATGTTCAATACATACAGTCGTTGGTTAATTTAGGGTGAAAATATGCTTCCAACAATATTATTTTCAGTGAATTTGATCAAAGCTGCAAAAAACAAAACAAAAAAACGGCTGTTGTCTAACATGGCTTTCAGATACGATATTGAAATTATAACATTATATACATCTAGGCCTATTTCATTTTCCTCTTCATTCAATTTGGTGTTGGAGAATATATACATGAGGTTAGGTTCAATACATACAGTTTATGGTATATGTAACATCAACATTTTAATTGCACAATTTATTGCACAAATCTCCAGGCAGTAAATGCCTGACCACTAACTGTCGGGATTTTGGGAGATACTGCAGACCCTCCACTTAAAAAAAAAAAAAAAAAAAAAAAAAGATAATGACAAAACAGAACTGTTGAATTTCCCTTCAAATTGTATGAAATATAGAGCCTTTATGTCTGTTGAAAAAGTACTGAGGCTGAAATTTACATATGGAGGTCCGAGGAGAATTCCACAGAAGCTTTGCTAAATAAGAAGACAAGTATACGCATGGTGATGGAAGGGGGGATCCTGTGGAATGGTGAGGGGAGGGGGAATCTGAAGTATAATGCCTGACGACGCTAGCGAGGAGGAAATTATAGTCAAGTTATCATAAAGAACCTATTCAAGCGTTTTGAGCCATAATAATGAGAAAATCACCCACTATAGAAGAGAAAGATAAGCATTTTTCTTCTGAAAAATGTAGAACAAGACAAATGATTGGCCCACTTCAACAATGTACCGTTTATCTTCAGACCGTTTGGGCACATTTAACTAATATCCTGGGCAAGTTAATTTCAACCAAGAGGAAAATTGAGGCACTCACGCGAAATTGTGCATGTCCGGAAGTTCTGGCAACGTGAGGGTTTGAGAGGAGACAGGAATCTGGTAAAGGGTAATTAGTCACTTAGTTGTTTTGTTGGACTTTCTTTATATAGAAATAATTCTCTTTCAAAAGTTTAAGCTGGTCAAATTGGTTTTAATTAAAGTCGGAAGTCAAATGAAAATACTGGTACTAATTCATTGGCATACCACCTACGAAGGCCAATGGAAAATTTTCAAGAACCAATAGTGACTCTTGACTGAAAACTGCTCCTCTGTGGGGGTGGGTTTACGTAGTTATATTTTGGGCTGAAATTTTGGGCTGCCCTATACTGTCAGCATACTCATTTGTATTATGTTACGTATTGATTGGTGATTTTTTCCCACATAAAGTGATTTTGCTATACGTATAACACATGTATATTTTTTATTCTCTTGTTGAAATTTTGATTTGATCTGGTGAAATCATAATATACATGCTTGCAACGGTTTATGTTTTAAAGTTTTTGTCCTGTGTGTGCCCAATTTCTCTAACTTTTTTGTATGCCTTCTCGTTGTTGATATATTTCCACCTCAAACTACAAGGTTTATGTGACAGGTGGTTTCCTGCAAGTATGAGCTGATTTCAAGAATTTCAACATGAAAGATTTACGCCCTTACATTAGCGATATTCGGTTTTTCCACATGTCAGAAAATTGACCATCTGAAGGCCACCGGAAATGTATGCTTCGCAATCATTCATCACAATCCATACATACAGTGTACGATTATACATACACCGAACGATACGGCGTTTATTTCGGGAATATTTTAAGTGGACACAGCGTGTACATTATTTAACAAGAATTTAGTGAGGGCGCTGCTAGTAGCAATGTCGTACATGTCAGGGCACATTATTGGCATATCTGTACCTGTAGGCGCCATATTTCCTAGAAAATTTTGTTCGAGGCAGGCCTAGATAAAATGTACCTTTTACTGATTGATGGGTGAAACCGTCTTTTGCCATGTTTTCCCAAGGTTTTTCTTCTATTAAATTCACGCTCTAAAAACACAATGGTTAAATTTCACCAGGAAAATATTAACATTTCAACAGGATCCTAGTCACAGATGAGACAACACATTCCTTGTTATTTTCGCCAGGATATCTTGGTCAATCATTTGATCCACTTTTCCTGGTAAAAATGACCAGGAAAATCCATGTAAATTTTAACATTGAATGGGTCTAATTTGAAAAGTTTATCCTGGTCAGTATCAAATACTGACCAGGAGGAAATAACCATGTTAATCTGTTGCTACAAAACTAATAGAATAAAAGCTGACAACATTGAGTGTTTTTGAAGGTAGTATGTATTCATTTCCTCTAGCAATTAAATGGACATGCAATTAATTATTGAACAGTATTGTACTGCTGTACTGTTAATATAGCACAACAAGGGCAGATCCAGGATTTTCAAAAAGGAGCGGGGATTCCAAAGTCAAGTCATAAAAATGGTCCTAAATTTGATGGTGTGCGATCTGTTCACTAAGCATGTATGCGTATAGAGTCAAAGGAGAGGGAGCGAGGGGGATGTTTCAAACTAAAATTTGGTCCCCTCCCCACCACAAAAAATCATACATTATTTTCCTCCCATATATCTTTTAAAGATCTTATTTCTTTAACTCTTTGGAAAATGATAATATGTTGTAGTAGAGTACTTGATTGGTATCATATAATACCTTTACCTGGCATACAGGTACAATATGAATTCAGGAGAATTAAATGGTCTGCGGCAAAAAAATACTTAGGCTAAATAAGTATAACATTGGGACAGCTTTTGACAATCACCTCAGAAATACCCTCTAGCTGTATTTTTGGAGGGGGAGGGGGAAGAAGGGGGGGGGCGTGGAGGGTTGAATTCCGTATGTAATTGTAAGTAAATGTAGCGGAATATACAATATATATGATATGAGGGATATCAACTGTAAAAAATGATTACATAAAGATAAATATCGCCCAAACTTGGTAATGACTTTGTTCATGATAAAATAAAATCTTTAATTTTCGAAAAATATCTTTAATATTTGGGAAATTAACTTATTTTTGGAAACTTCTTAGATTTTTTTTATTTTCGGGCAAGTTTTGGGCAATGTTATTCAATTCACGGGTATTCTTTTCAAATTTCTTCCATTTTTGGGCAATTCTCTTCAATTTTCGGAAATTGTCTTCGATTTTCGGAAAATTTTCTTTCGATTTTGGGGAATTTATCTTAAAAATCTTTGATTTTCAGGCAATTTTCTGGTAATTTTCTTCATGTTTGGACAATTTTCTTCGATTTTCGGGTAATTCTCTGCAATATCATTCATTTTTGAAAAAGTTTCTTCAATTTTTGGGAATATTACTTCCGATTTTCGAAAAATTATCCTCAATTTCTTTCTTTTTTGGCTTTGAGCGCGTGGGAAGGGGATGCTGATGTACTAAATTTTCTCGTAATTGTTTTCGAAATAGTAGTCTAAAGCTAGATAATACTACTTGGAGGGTAATTAAAACGGTAATCGCCCTCAGAAACAAGGACCATAATGCATATTTTCAGGACCCTCTATTACTTTTGGGCTGTACCTGATAAATGTGATACACAGGTGTATTCCGTGGATATTCAAGTTGAACTGTTCAAACCTCGAGAGATACAGATCAAAGATCTGGTGGTTGTTACTTGGAAGAGTTTGACAGATCCAAGATGGCGTCACCATAGAAAAACAAATTTCCTACTTTATTCACTACATTTTCACCCCAAAAAAATTCAAATAATCAATAACATCAAAGGAATATGCCTGTGATTTTGCATTTTCATATATATGATAGATGACTATATACGAAAGTCTTGGTATGTTTGAAGATGTAGGGGTTAGACATCACATGTTACCTTTGGATTGAACACGCAAAATGGTTTTTTGTGTAAAATGACCATGGCTTATTTATTCCAACTGTTAGACCTTCAAATAAATTTGAAAGCCAGACTGTAGCCTTTCTTCGGGGTTTATCAGTGGCTACGGTCAATATAAATAATAGTCCCGTAATTAACCTCCAACACATTATGTAAATCTTTTCTAGCCCTTGTAAAAGTTCGATCATTTCATAATTCAGAGCTTCTAATTGCATTACTGGTCGCGTGCAGTTTCGTTGCGCTCTCCTGTTTCATCAACTGTGCAATCTGCTTTTACCAGAACATCACGTAAATATTTCGCCCTTTTAAAGGGTGAAACGGGAAAAATATTTTTCAAACTGGATTAGTCTTCTATCAGCCACAGTTCCTCAGTAAAGCCGCCTTAATGTCTTTCGTTTTAAAGTGCGGGATATAAGTAAGCTTAAAAACCAATGTGGGCCTGTCCTGGCGACCTTAATCTTAATCAGATTTGTTTTTCTTTGTGCAAAGTCAATTTCATTTATTAACTGGTCAATGAATAACTCCTATCTAAGAGTTTTTCTTTAAAGATTTGTTCCTTTTCCACAAAATCCCGTTCGTTACTACAAAGAAGGTTTTTTCAGAGAATTTCACCCTTAACAAAGCCTTTAAAGCAAGAGAGGGGATGTGCTGAGGTTCGCTCCAAATAATGCAACGTTTCCGTTGTTTTTGTGTAACTTTTTAAGTCTAGCACCGCCCTTTCTTTTGAATCTTTCACCTTTAAAGATAGTGAGATCCAAGTATTGGATTGTTTTATCCGAACATTCACAAGTACATTTAATCGATAGAGGAAGTCCATTAATTTCCTCCACTAGGTTTAACAGCTCAGTTTTGCTACCATTATAGAACACGATGACGTCATCGCGGTAGCCTAGTCAAATATGTGTCTTCTCATCCAGGCCGAGAAATTTGTACTCAATTCCATACATCAAATTTCCGGACTGGCTTGGGAACCCATTGAACAACTCGTCGTTCTTAGATAATATTTATACTCGAATCTAAAAGAGTTCATATTACATGTGTACTAAGGATTAATTCGAGGATGGTCAAAACTAATTACACTCAAATGATAATTTGGTAGAAATTTTTTTCAATCAACTTTATTCAGATATCTGTAGCCTGGTAACAGTATTAAGGGTTAGAAAAATAGGTCTTTCAATGAATACATAGTGAATGGAAGCTTAATAAATCCAAAAGCACTTTGAATGTGAAAAGTTAACTAAAGTTAACAGGAAATTGAATATTATTATAACTTTAACCCAGATTTAGCAGTAGAATGCAATTTTAGAAACTTTGATATGGAGAGAAATATAAAGAGTTGCAGAAAAGCTTCAAATTCATCATCAATATTGCACATTCTTAAAATTTGTTACAAACTTTAATTTGTCCGAAGTAACTTAACATTAAAAACTTAAATAAAAGTGCTTTCATAACCGTTAAAAGACTGTTCTGCTCAGAATCCAATGTTCTTTCATATATGCGAAAGGTCTATAACTCTATACCTTTAAAGAATTAGTTTCGTGGCCAAACATGTCCATCGTATATGAAAGTCTTTTGAAGTCTTCTTTCATAAAAGATCAACTTGATTGACCCCTGAAGTAGTCTTTTAACGGGGCCGTTGCCAATTTGCCAATATACTCAGTAGTCGACAAAGCACAATATAGGCGATGCATGTGCAACGATCCCCATAAAGCTGATTAGGCCATGCAGGTGCAACAATCCTCATAAAGCTAGTTGGGCCATGCAGGTGCAACGATTCCCATAAAGCTGATTGAGCAATGCAAGTGTAACGATCCTCATAAAGCTGATTGGGCCATGCAGGTGCGACGATCCCCATAAAGCTGCTTGGGCCATGAAGGTGCAACGATCCTATAAAGCTGATTTTCAACTTTTCGTCATGTTTTTCTGCGATGGAATTACATTTGCATGTTTCTTTTAATTCGATCTTTCATATTGAGGTATTGGTTCATGAAACTAGAAAAATCGTTTCATCATTCATCAATTTATTCCTATTCCGTTCTAGATCTATCATTTACATTGTCAATTGACCTAAAACAAAAGAAGTGCAGCCTGTTGCGATCTCGGGGCAAACCCCTGAAAGTTTTTGCTTGTTGAACCCGTCCTCACATCTGTGCATAACCTTAAATGGGGCAATCAATGACCCACGTTACACTAAAACACTTTTTTCCATTTTCGTGACAAAATCATTATATTCTTCTGGATCCCCCGCCACATGTGCATCATACAGTCCTAGGCAACAATAGATCTCATTCAAGCCATTGTAGTAATGCAAAGACCCAGCAGCACCATTCAAGGAACTCTACAGCTGCCAGGTCCATTTTGAAGGCGTTTGGGACCTCTGTTATTTCAGAGTTCCAAACGTGCTACTTAGGGTGAGGAAAGAAGAGTTTTAGGTGAGTTTTGAAATGGACTACTCTTACACCAAGATGGATTTTCCCATTAGTTGCATTGTAGACGTTGTGAATACAATTGCGTTAAAAGTCTATAAACGTGTAGTTAAAATCTATGAAAAATGATAAAAGTACAAAATATTTTTTATTTAAGTCGGTTAAAATTTATATATTTTTGTTGGATTTTGACATTGCTAGCATCCATTTTCGTTTCTATATTATATATATATAAATATATATATATATATATATATATATATATATATATATATATATATATATATATATATATATATATATATATATATATATATATATATATATATATATATATATATATATATATATATATATATATATATATATATATATATATATATATATATATATATATATATATATATATATATATATATATATATATATATATATACATGTATATATAAATATATACATATATATATATATATATATATATATATATATATATATATATATATATATATATATATATATATATATATATATATATATATATATATATATATATATATATATATATATATATATATATA
>JAIGNY010001412.1:40000-42500 GCA_020152595.1 Chiridota heheva | reverse complement strand
AGAGGAAGGAGTAGTCGTGGAAATGTCTACTGAGTTGGCAGTATTTGGAGTGGAAGAAGGCTGGGTTGTGAAGGGCTTTCTTGAAGGAGGAAAGACTAAGATACACCTTGGGGAGGGAAGGAAGGGGGAGTGAATAGTCTAGGTGCGTATAGGTGGGATGGTGTATCTGGCGATCGAGAAAATGTTGATGTTGGCTTTGGAGAAGTGGGAGTGCATCCGAATCCCGAAAGGTGGGGGGAGGGGGTGCGTTTGTTGAGATTAAAGAGGTTGGTGAAGGAGGGAGAACGGATGGAATGGTGCAAGGGTTACGTGGATCGGTGAGGATGTGGAGAGCAAAGGAGAAGCCGGCCTTCGTGCATCGGAGGTCGGAGAGGAGTTCATTGGCCTCAACGTGGAGACTGGTGATAGGGGAGGTGTGAGTGGCGCCAAGGCAAAACCTTAGGGCAGTGTTCTTAGTGACCTCCAGGTGTTTCAAGTAAAGTTTACTGGCGGAGGCGAAGATGAAATTGCCATAATCCAGCCTGGATCTGAAAAGGGAGCAGTATAAGGTGAGCAGAGTGAGCCGGTTTGCTCCCCAGTCAGTGCTTGAGAGGACCATGAGGAGATTGAGGATTTTGTGGTATTTTGTTTTGAGGGAGTTGATATGGGGAGATTGAAAAGTTTGGAGTCGAGAGTGATTCCGAGGAAGCGAGAATTGTCTTTACTGGAGATTATGGAATCTTTGAAGCGGAGATTGGGGTGGAGGAAGAATGAGTTGCTGTTGTTAAAATGGATGAGAACAGTTTTGTCTTTTGAGAAGTTGAAACCGTTAGAGTCGTTCCAGTGAGCCAGACTATCCGGACAGTGTTGTAGGCTATTTTGGAGAGTACGGAAGCATGGAGAGGATGAGTAGAGAGTGAAATTGTCGACAAAGAGAGAGCTTTTGATGTTGGGGGTGAGAGTTTTGGTGATGCTGTTAATTCTGAGCATAAAGAGAGTGGGGGAGAGAATGCTGCCTTGGGGGACACCCAGGTGTTGGGTGTACCTTTGAGAGTAGGTATTACCGATGCGTACTCGAAAGTGGCGGGAGTGGAGGAAGTTATGGATGAAGGTGGGGAGGGAGCCTAAGAGGCCAGTGGAGTGGAGGTCCTTGAGGACACCATACCGCTACGTGGTGTCGAAGGCCTTTTCGAGGTCGAAGAAGATAGAGATGGCGTGATGATTTCTGACAAAGCTTTACGAGGAAAGGTGTCGAGTTTGAGGACGTGGTCCATGCAGTTCCGGTTTTTTCTGAAGCCATTTTTAGTGGGGGAGACGATGAAGTTCCTCTCGAGGTACCAGCAGAGTCTGTAGTTGACCATAAGTTCCATGATCATACAGAGGCAGGAGGTAAGAGCAATGGGTCTGTAGTTTTTTGGGTTAGATCTGTCTTTGTTAGTTTTGGGGATTGGGGGTGATAATGACCCCTCTCCAAGTAATGGGAAAAGAATTTGATGACCATAGGTAATTGTAAATCTTGAGGAGTATTTCGAAGTAGTTTCTAGGGAGATTTTTGAGTAGACTGTAGTGGATGCCGTCAGGGCCTTGAGAGGAGGATCCGGATTTTTAAGGGCGGACGAGAGCTCAAAGAAGGTGAAAGGGAAATTGTAGTTTTCCAGATTGTTGAACTGAAAGTTAAGAGGTTCTTTTCAGCCTCGATTTTCTGTTTGCGGAAGGAGTGAGAAAGATCGTTATTTGAGGAGGTATTGGCAAAAGTGGAGGCTAGTCAGTCAGTGATGTCTTTGAGGTCGGTGATTTTGGTGTTGTTGTGGACGAAGTGAGAGATGTTGTTGCAGGAGCTTTTCCCTTTGAAGTTACAGATCATATTCCAGACCTTAGAGGGGATGGTCTGGAGATCCAGGGACGAGATATAGGTTTCCCAGGAGACTTTTTGCTGTGTTTAATGGTCTTCCTGGCTTTGGCTCAGAGGATGCAAAAGTTGTCAAGGTTTTGAGGTGTGGGGTGGGTTTTGAAGAGACGGAGGGCTTTGTTCTTATGGGAGATGGCTTTTTTACAGTCGGTGGTGAACCAGAGCAATTTACGCAGCTGGGTTCGTTGTTGCAGGTATTGGTATCATGGAATGGTGAGCCGCAACAGGCACAGCGGGGTTTGGAGCGGCAGTTGTTTTTACTGTGGCCATACCTTTGGCATTTGTGGCAATTGGGGACATTGAGGTAGCCAACGTAAAAGGATGGGGGGATGGGGGGTGGAGGGGTTTTTCAAAAGTGAGGAAATAAGTGTTTGTTTGTATGGTGGTATTGTTGCGGGAAGGGAAGCCGCCGGACGTCTGTGACGCCCTGTGACTCGAGTTCGGTTTTGATTTCCTCAGGAGGAGGTGGGGGCGGAGGGTGCCCTGAAGATCAGGGCATTGATTGACTCTCCTGGAAAAGTTGAGATAACGGTGAGGGGAGGGGAGATGTTGACTCCGGTTTTGGCGGGGGTATTGAAAGCTAGGAAGAGTTTTGATTGGGTGGAGGTGGAA
>JAIGNY010001412.1:0-35000 GCA_020152595.1 Chiridota heheva | reverse complement strand
CGCAAGTTGATTTATTTTAAGGAACATGGAAATACCTAACACAATAGACGTCGTGCAGCCGTTTTAGTGTATTAAAACATTGCATAGAAAGACTATCAAAGGCCGTGGCCGTCTTGAAATAATGTCCAGCACTGGATGCTTTCGGGACGTTAAACCTTGTTATGCTATGCTAAGACTAACTTCCAAACCTTATGTTTATACAAATTCAAATGTTATAATTATTGTTTTCCACCATAAGCCTATAGCGTTTTTCCTGATTTTCCTCACATTTCAAGACCGATCCATAAAATTTGAATTATATAATGTTAGATATATACGAGTATATATAAGTAATGAAGACAATTCCAAGATTGTTGAATGTTCATTGAGACCGGTGTATGAAGTTCAACTACGGTGACGACATCTTTCCCATCAGAGAGAGTGAGTGAGAGAGAGAGAGAGAGAGAGAGAGAGACAGACAGACAGACAACAGACAGACAGACAGACAGACACAGAGCGAGAGAGAGAGGGGAGGGTGAATATTTCTACATTACGCGTTTTCATGATTTTATGTTGTGTATATGGTGTATTATATATAGCTCTCTTTGACATGAATTTTGACTTGTATAATACACCTTCTTACTATGCGTTGCGACATACTTTTTTCCCTTGAAATGTCAATTTTCCGAGAGTTTCTAGCGGTGAAGCTTCGCCCCTGGACCTCATCAGGGGCCTTTAAGCGGGACCCTGGACCCCACGCCAAAAGTTACACCTTTGGTGTCACTTCAACTATGCCACTAAATATCGTGTCGGTTCAATTCAATCCCCCCTCCCCACAATATGAAAATCCTGGTGCGCCATTTCTAACAAATGATTAAAAAACATTTATTCTTAGCCTTTCAAAACATTCATTGCATAAATTCTGTTGCACAAAATTCTGAATTAACTGATGACTTTATGTGGGTATTATAAGCGTGACTATTTCCTGTTTAATAGTTCGCCCTCGCTCCTTTATCTTATATTACATGCTTTTAGCATTGTTTTGTTTGTGAAATATGCAATGTTTCTAATTGATTAATAAGCTTTACTTCGGAAGTGTTCCCCACATATCGCAAATTTGAAGAAGAAAAAATATTTTGTTTTCCAAAACACTTTAACGTTTTATCATATTTTTCTTAAATGTATTGCTTGATATATCTGAAAGTGCCATCATATACTACTTTCATTAACCGTATAGATCATATCATATTGATATGGAGTTTGCATGTCATATATATTTTGTTCATGTTGTAATGGAAACATGTGAAAGTAAAGGCTCTTCAAATCAAATAATGCTATTTGAAATCATAGATTGCACATAAATGTATTCCCAATGAGTTATTGAAACCATACCTGAAAGTGTGTATTTGTTTAATGATTTAGGAGACGACAAAGAATTTCAAATATCACACGAAATACATATTATATTGTTTTTTGTACATAACCATGTTGTATATATACATAAGATTCATTACACCATAAAACATTAGTCCAAATTAACCATTTATATGTTCAACGGGGTACTGGCAAGGCCACCCAACTAGTGACAACTCACAAATTGAATATTGTCTGCAAAGCCTGGAAGATAATATTTTAAAGAACCTGTAAATAATCTTTGAAAAATCCATTCAGTCGTCTTGTCCAAATTGTGTAACAACAATGTTCATAAAAACTAAGTTTTAACGAGCCTTAGCTTGCATACATTTGCAGTGTGTAATTAAACTTAAATTTGCATTATAGACTAAATGTTAGTTTTACAAACATTTGTATCTCTTAATTTGACGTTATCAAACACAAAATATTACTTTTAAAGTAATTTAGGTCTTTAAATTTGCATCAATCAATGTTAAAGACAAAAGATTACTTTTAAAATTCTAGATCATCATTAAGAGCATCATTATCATAATCATCATCATTATTAGTATTATCATTATCAATTTGTATCAAATCATAATAGTTTTAAAAAAAAATCGTTAGGACGACTAAAGAGGACTAGCAATGAAAAAAGTTATACGATTGAATTTTCCATTTTCCATTCGTTTAGAATTTAGATTAACCAGAAGTGTGCTTAAAAGTTACTGGGAAATTACGTCTTATTTAATAAAGAAGGCACATCAATTATTAGTTTCATGTATTTCCGTTTATAAGTATTTCTCACTAAGTTATTGAAAACATTAAGAAATTTAATCTAGATTTGGTGTAACATAGCATTTCCTTCTAGCTGGGTGTGTTTTGTTTAACTCCCGTGGCAATGATTTTTATTTGAAAAAATGATGGTATGATTTAATATGAAAAACGATTTGGAGGAATGTGCATGTTTTGATGTGACACCAATCTTTTTACCAGCCGCCTGTACAAAATTATCTCAGAGCTTTAAACTTGAACAACTCTTTGAAGAAGAAAAAAACCCAGCAAAGGTTTCTTTAATTGTGAACTGCTCAAGTATGACCGCTTACAAGACTTCAAGAATCATCAAACATCAAACAAATAAAACAGATTATGGGCAGTCTGTTTTGTTCATTTTCTCAAAAAGGGGACAATGAATTTCAAAAAGCAACTGCAAAAGTTTTGAATATCTATTTACTATCCGTCTCTAAAACTTCAGGATATCCAGTGGAATTTTGGACAATCCGGAGTGGGAAATGAGAAACCCCATATGTTTAGTGTGGGCTAGTCAAATGTGTCATGTAATGACGTAATACATAAAAGTACCCAATATTTTGGGTATTTTAAAGTACCCAGTTTTTTGGGTTGCAGCCGAACTGATTATATCAAGTGGTTATTTGCCTTCAGGCGAAATGTTCAAGGGGATGAAATGCAATAAGGCGAACTTTTGTATGAAGATACCTGTGTTGAGAAACAGTCGGGCACGAATACACGTGATGGCAAGGCTGGGATGATACTGAAAGCAATAACACTGTTATGACGAACATATATATTATTCATAGCAAAAAGCGTTTTGGAGCATCCTCTTGCTGCAGGGGCCGTGGTCAGGTGGTATGGGTATACTTGAGTAGAACATTGCATTGATCTGTGGATTAACAGGAGACTTCTAATAACTCGTTAAATACTTGATAACCTTATAGTTTATTAACGTTCAAACCTGTGAGCAGTTGAATCAGGCAGCTGGTTCAACTTAATATAACGTACACCAATACACGGACAACACACGATAATCTTGCTGTTCTTATTTTTTACATTACAGTTTCATCAGGGTGTGGGTCATCTAGCAGAGGCGTTTGTTACCAGTTTGAACTTTCCGAGGGATCCGATTGCACCATCTTTTCTACAAGTCTGTGGTTTTACTTAGCAATAATGCCAGCTTGGCCACATTGCACATTTTGGACTGGACCCAATTATCTGTGGACTCCGAGCAAGAGAGACCGATATCCAGTAGAACAGTAGGAAACATAAATGGCTGGTCATCTGTTTCGCTATGGGTGTCCGAAGATACGGCCAAACACACAATGTGGACAATTGAATTCAGAATGGAACAAGATTACCAGATACCTGAAAATACAGTTGAGACGATGCTTGAAAAAATACAGCCACTTTTTCAAGTAGGCTATCGGTGTCATAATAAAAAAGAGCGAAAAAGAAGGGCACCTGTTTACTGTTCATCATCGAGCGCAACGCAGTGTTGTCTGCAGGGCTTTATCGTCCACTTCTCACAAATTGGTTGGGGAGATTTCATCATGCAACCGCCCTACGTGAATGCTAATTATTGTCGTGGCGTGTGTAACGCTCATGTAATGAGTGTTGACTCTAACCACAGATTCATGATGTACCTTGCAGGGGAACGTTACAATAACAACGTCATTAGGCCATGTTGTGCGCCAAGTCAAAAAAGAAGCTTAGATGCAATCATTTGGATTAATAATGCTTTGGTGCGGAGAGAAATCCCAGATATGACGGCTGAAGCATGTAACTGCGTTTAGATTGTTTTTAAAAACGGTGCAAGAGTTAACTACTAAAAGATTATTTGATATAAAGATCATAATGAACGTGTGAGGTGGAGAAATAAAGAATTATGAAGAAAATGATAGTTACACAGCCAAAAATTGGCTTAAATTAAGCATTTATGCAAACACATTATAATTCATTATTCCACTTTTCGTTTATCGAACAAGCTAATCCAATCTTAGGAATATATTATCTAAAACTTGCCTATTGAAAGCTTTTGTTCTGGTTTTGGCTATACACTAAAGCTACACTCTGCTAACATGGCTAAGCAAAGCTTTACCGTAAACAGATAATTGGCTCTTTATATCGCGGACAAAACAAGCACAAACTAAATTCAAGTTGAAGAAGGCAATATGTAAGCTAATAGGAACAGTATACTATCATACGCTTTTTAAGTGTAATGATATTTCGCGATCCTATCATTGGGATCGTTGGTATTAAATAAAGTACTAATCAGAATGTCATAGAAAGGGACGTGAGATGTAGATAGGACTATTGATAAAATCTAATTCTGCAGTTTCTGAACAAACTAATATAAATAATGTCACATGGCCGAAATTCACGTGTCCATGTTGCCAAAATGGACTGGGTTATTGGAATTCTGCACGATTTAATACAGGTTATAGGATCAAGCGTATGAAGAATTGCTTCACTGAAACGCTAATACGTGCGTTATACGCGCGCATTGTTGCTGGCAACTTTTCCTCCAGCAACTGCTGCTGATTGGTTGGGTAACAATGGGAAGTTCACCTATCAGTTGATTGGTTGGGTAACAAAGGGGAAGTTCACCTATCAGTTGATTGGTTGGGTAACAAAGGGAAGTTCACCTGTCAGTTGATTGGTCAAAGAACGGTAGTAATCACGCTCGCCCAAAATCAGTTTGAAGTTTCATTACACATGTTGAAAGGAAATTGAAATTCCTTAATCCTCATCAAAAAAGGATTATTTGAAGTATTTACATTTTCGACTGCAGGATATCGTACCTCCGATTCTGTCGCATTAGTCTTGGACAAATTGAGGAGGCTAAGGGCAAAATGGTGAAATTGTCACTTTTAAGTGTGGATGGACCACAATCAACTGTGGGTTGTCAATATTTTCATTGGGGTTGGTTTCGAATTATAAAAGACGTTTCTGCAAAATTAAATGCAATCACAAATGTAAACAAATGTGAAGCATACATGCTGTGCCAGTAAGATGTATTAATCAGTGCTATGTTAAATAAGATTTTATTCGATGGTATGCTTAATTTTTGGGTTTTAGTGATTAGCTAAATGGTCTGCCGTGGCTCAATTGTGTATGACAGATGACAAACAGACACACAGAACAGTGTGGAAACTACTTTAATATCCTGCTCCATGAAGGAGATATCGCGTTACAGATTCGTAAAGACTTGTGTACAAAGTCTACTTTCTACAATTACTAGTGTATTGTTTTAAAAATAATTAAACTGTTTACTAGTAAGCGAAAATCATTTTTAAACAGTTTTTAAACAAGATTACTGGCTAAGAAGGGTTATGTCACCCATAAAAAGCCCAAACTAACACCACTACTACCACAAAAAAATCAAAGATGCACAGAGCTAGTAAACAACTTATCAATGTTGACTTTGAAATTGAAACATGCACACAATCTTTTGAGGAATGTGCGGCTGTGATGTCACGACCCGTGTGATATAAGTCGTTTCAATCAGATCAAATAAGATAGTAGTTTAAACTTAAATATTTTCAACACTTACTTCACCATGCTGTATCTTTTGTCCTCTATCATCAGATCATGTAGCATGAATATATGTGGCCACGAAAATGTTGAAGTAGTTCATTGGAATTCCTTTATTAAATCTATCAAGTTTATATCAAAGCGAAATTGAATTGTATATAATATGTGGGTATGAAAAGCTTAAGGAATAACCAAATGCTTGATAAAAAAAACTATATTAAAAAGAATATTTTTCAAAACTATTAGTCTACTACGTCAAACTCTGTTTTTATTTCTCCTTTGTAGTACGCTTCTGATGTGCACATTACTTAGTGCTATTTGGTAGCAATAGCTTACTAAAATACCAGTAACATAAAGTAAGGTTAGGCTTATTGTTTATTGCGGATCACCGTATCACGTGACGACACACACGACATACTTAGTTATTGATTGTTTATTGATTGAACGGTTTATAATTATAAACAGAAGTTTAAATTAGATACATTTTAAATTACTTTCATAAGAAGTGGTAAAACGTAGGTAATAGGTTGCACTATATGCTATAGCAAAATAATATAAAATTTAAAAAACACTGCACAATTTGAATGAAATAGATGATAGCTTTCAATCTACTTTATGCAAAAGTGTTCTGTGTCTGATTCATATGTGAATATATTATATAGCATTTAAAAACTAAAGGTACAAGTCAATGCATTTCTATTCCACTGTCGTATGGAATATAACCCATTTTCCATCGAATATAAAACTTTGGGTACCAAAACTTATGAATAGCGGGAATTTTTATTTTTGGTTTCAAAGATTCTTTCAAAGTGTTTTGTTTAAAACAATCTTCAACGTGTAATGTTTAGTCCTTGGTTAGATACTTAAGTCACAAAGGCACAATGACAAAAATATTCCAATGATGTTTCACCGGGTTTTATATGGAAGAGGTCAATACAAAATTGGTTAAATTTGATACCATTTATACTAATCGCATCTTTCGACAGTTTGTTGAAAAGTTACCGGTACAGGATGTCTAATTTAACAATATATGTCATTTTTAAGACATTTCTATGTATTCCTTTGAAAAGTAATTAGCTCTTTCTAAATCATTGAAAAATTGTTTAACTAAGGACATGCTTTGTCCGTCTGTTCATGCATCAATCTATATCCATAGAAATACAAAATGTCTTGAATACAACATCGACATGGCATATATACTGCACCTGTCCCTGTTCAACACACTGGTGAAATCTTTGAAATGCAATACGATCACTCCTAAACAGAATAAGATATCAACATCCGTGGCTTGTCATCAATTTGTTTCGATAATAGTTCTCTATCATTTAAATACACGGGATTATCAATTCAATGCCATCAACGAAAAAACAAACAATGATACTCCTGCTTCACGAAAATCTGTTCGCTCTAAAAAAGGAATGGTCAAATTTGACCATGACATGATCAAATGTGCACCGATCTAACTATAGTCAAAATTGAACACCATATGGTTCAATTTTATCATAATATGGTCAGATTTGTTGTTAAAGTTTGACCATAGTTAGATTGGTGCATAGTTGACTGTTGCATGGTCAAATTTAACCATTTTTTTTTTAAAGTGTTGTTGATGGAGTTTGTACGCAATTTTGATGGAAATTCGCGGAAGTGTCTTATGGATGTTACCAGTATAGTAAGACTTTAAATCAGGTTCCAGGAACTCGGACTCAGGCTCCATGGAATCGAATGGGCTGGACGACACATTGGCCGGCGTTTCACTGTAGAACCCGACAAGACGATCACCTCAAAATCTTTCTTACACCATCGGACGGTATCCTTGTTCCCCACGATACTCTAACACTTCTTTGTTTCCTTTAACGTATATGTTTTGTGTAATTTGAATTAGGTCTGCAATTACCAAATTTTAAATGCCTATGGGGGCATACCACTACCAGCTAATGAGGTGCAAGGATAAAAACATCCAGTTGCATTCTTCCTTCCTGGTTGGGAACTTTATCACAATGACGAAACCATGTATTCTATAATAAATAGATGATTCAATCGCAATTCACGCAAGAGTCGACCTATATAGTGTAATAACTTAAGAATTGACCCCCAAAAGGGTCCCTCTGGTATGTGGTATACTACAATTAACAGGTATATGTTGAGAAATAGCGCGGCGATAGCGCTAAGTGAAATGTTTTACTGCTCGATTGTTGTATGACTAGCCTTTTAAGACATTTGCTTTTACACCAAAATAGCATTCCAAGCTTTGAAGATGTTTCTCAGCAGTTATCGCTTGTCTGGTGATGTTTGGTACATCTGAAATTTGTTTGTACCTGTTCGAAGGAAGCATGTAATTTACAAATTCAGGCGCTAGATATTATTCACATTTAAGAGACTTTATTAATCAAATTAATAATTTGTTATTGTAATTGTATGTAATGGTGTTGAGTGCAAGGTCACGGAGTTCACTATTAAGGATATTGTTCTAGACCATTTACTGGTCAATGGTTTGCTAAATTTGTCCCAGCATGGGCTCTTACCTAAAAGGTCTTGTGTTTCTAATTTATTGGAGTTTCTTGACGATGTTACAAAACTAGTTGATTGCGGTCATATTGTGGATGTCATTTATTTAGATTTCCAAAAAGCATTCGTTAAGGATCCGTTAGGCAGGCTCATGATGAAAAGAACAGCGATTGGTGTGGAGGGAAAGTGTGCCAGTTGGATAGACTCTTGGTTTGTCGACAGGTCACAAATAATTGTTATTAATGGTGAAGTATCTCCATGGAAGAATGTTACAAGTAATGTTGAAATGCATGAACTAACTAACTCTGGACGTCTTTGATTTTTTTTCTGTATTGGACTTTTGTGGTGGTGGTGGTGATGTTAGTTTAGGCTTTTTATGGGGTGATTAACCCTTCTTAGTCCGTCCTCTTTTTTGTTATGTTATGTTGATGTTTACAAATAACGGTTGATAGTATACTGTAAGGAACAATGGAGGGAAAATTGAGGCGTGTTATTCTGGGGTCTCCACAAAATACGATTTAAAAGCAATACGATTGTCAGTTTCTGACCAATCTAACAGTGATGATTTAGCCACTTTTTCATGAGTAATAGGTGCCATCAATTATTAGATGGTAAGTGGAAGATAAGCGACGAGAAGTTTCTTTTTGATCCATGATTATCGTTAACCATCCTATTTTCTATTGACGAATTTGATGCCAACAGCTCCCTCATGTACAAGCAATAATTTCAATTTAAAACATTAAATCCAATTCCATGCATACAGATAAATTTGGATTGTTAAGAAAGTGATAATGTGACGTCACTCTTCCGTAGTGGCAATCTATCCCAGTCCTCTTCATAGTTACAACTTAAAAGATATAATGGAGCAAGAAATTTAGTTACTTTTTTTTCAAATTTCGTAACTGATTTGCCTCTTTTTGTTATTGATTTGGCAACTATTTCAAGATAGCCCGATAAAATATGTCTGCATGTGACACCGATGTTTTCAGGGTAAGTAGGAGGGAAGCGACGAGAAGCTTCTTTCAAATTTATGTTCCTCGTTAATGCTCCTATTCTCTATGGACGAATTTGATATCTTCACCTCCCTGGTGTATACGCCATCAATTCCTTCCAATGTTGCTTATCCTTTTGTTAAATCATGATTGAAGTTAAATATTATTGTTTTCTTTACATCCCAAGACTAAACTTCGTTTTAGCCTCTATATCTCACGATCAATGTGACTTATGTTGTAAGCCATCTTTCCATATCATCTTTCAAATGGAAATACTAAAAATAGGGAGAAAGTTCATTTTATATTGATCTGAGATCTTTTCACGTATGCAGAATCTTAATTCAGGTATCTCAAGTTTACATCATTGGTATACCCTCAGTTATGACAGGTGTGAAGAGGTGCTGTGGCTCAGTGGTTAAGGAGTCATGCTGGCATTCAAAGGTACCGGAATCGATTCCCGTCGTGAGTGCCACATTATGTCCTGGAGCAAGACAGTTTACTCTACTTGTCTCAGTCCACTCAGCTGTAAAATGAGTGCCATCACTTCTGGAAATTTAGTTTGCGTTGAGCCGGCTTTCCGTCTAGGGGTGAGTCATGTACTCTCATTCGCTTGTGCTATGGAAATCGGCGAAAAACTATGAGCCTAGTTGCTCAGATGGATTTAACTTTTTTAACGACAAGTGTGAAGAAAATATATCAAGTCAACGGTCGTAAATTCTGGAATAACTTAGACAAACGGACTCCATTGCTCAACAATATCAGTTAGATTTATGTAATGTAAATAAACAATCACATCTACATGCTTTTATAGTCAAAACAATTCTTGTTTTGATTAACTTATTTATCATCATTTTTTCCCCCATTGGAATTTCTCGGGGAAACTGCGTTTCTATATTCAAAGTATGCTATAAAAGTCCCATTTTGAAGGCACTTAACTTCCTTTAAAGAATTTGATAGATGTGTTTTTATCGGATCGTTTGATGTTCTTCATTACCTTTTTGTTTACTTGGATTTTTTCTTACCAGAATCAATTTTACCACAGCTGTTTTGATTAAACATTCAACATACTTATTTGTGCTTCACATACACCAGTACCTTTCCATCTAAGCTGCTTCTGTTGTTTCATCAGAAACTATTTAATGGTATAAAGAAATTACAATACCAAATTAAAATCAGTCCTTGTTGCTATAAGTGTGCATAACCATTTGTGTAATCAATAGTAATGACTCCCAATTTACTCTTAGTAGTACAGGGAAGTGAATAAGGACACAGTGGGGCCTACAATGCATACCTTTCACTGTGTTATTGTGTCACATTGACCTAGGCTATACTCAAAAACATCAGGTTCATTGAATCAGACATAAGAATATCGCTTAATTAGCGATATCCTAATCATTTTGTGTATTTTTTCTTGTGGGTGAAGAGGAAATATCAAGGCAAGTTCCGATCTATTATTTCTTTATGATTGGCGAACTCCACTTGTTACGTTAGGCTGTAAGTATTACTGTATGTTACAGTGTAACCTTCACATAAGGTTAGTATTGTACTGTCCTATCGTCAGGTCCGTTGCCAGAGTCCAAAAAATTTTGGGGCACAAAAGCAGGTTGACGTTTGTCCTGCATATAAGGCCTTGAAGTTAAGTTAAGTTAAGTGTTACACTTATATGGCGCATTATCTAAATAACTTATTCTAATGCGCCTTACAAAATATGCATATAAAGAAAATAAATACAAATGTGTAAATAAGATAAGCATGAAATATAAATAAAAAAAAGAACAAGAAAATTATGAAGAGGACTTGAAAAGACAATTAAATAAGTGAGTCTTAAGCAAGGTATGGAATTGTTTAAGGGATTGAGCAGATTTGATTGAAAGAGGTAAGTCATTCCAAAGTTTTAGGCCAAATATTTGCAAAGAGCGATCACCATATGTAAGTTTACTTTTTGAAACATAAAGGATGAGGTAATTTTGAGAGCGAAGGCTGTAACTAGTTTGTTTATAATGAAACATTTCGGTCAGATATAACGGGGCCATGTTATGAAGGGATTTAAAAATGAGTATTAAAATTTTGAATTTGATTCTATATGAGTCAGGTGAATGTGTTATTTTTGCCACATTAGCGAAAACGCTTTGATTTTTTTCCCAGGCCCCTTGGCTACGGTCTTGCTTATCTTTACGTCACGAAAAAAACAGTACGTGATGAGCATACGTTTGGAGAACTAAAAATAAGCCGGATTTTTCACATTTTGTAAGAAAGTGTTTGTCGTGAGTGTTTACGAAGGGCATTTGTATCAATTTAAACAAAGTAGTTGCTATTTATACCATATACATTTAAAACACATGAGATTATGGAAGTCCTTCAGCAGTTGTATTCGAATTTGTATAGTTTTGATTTTTCTCCTATCTTAAAACTGTGTAGTGCCTATAAAACAACAGAGTGAATTGCAATTTTTCTGCAAGAAAAATTAAGACTTAATATAAAATTTCTCTTTGTACAAATATTTCTCTAAACAATATATGTACATCCATGAAATTTCGAAATTAACCCGCAACACTTCACATGATAGGATAGCCCAGAAGTTATGCGAAAACACAGGCTTCGTGTAATTAAAGTGTTGGTGCCTCATTTAAGCATAGAACTGATTTCAGGCTCTTTTCAATATTCTCTGAAATAAACCTCTTATATGAAAGAGTACAATAAAAGTAACAAAGTGGTCAATCTGATTCAGTTCAAGAGATATTCAAATTTAAGTTCTATCATATTTGTGTACACAAATTTAACGATTTCTCTCTAAGACATTTGACCATCGGATATGTCAGTATACCGTAATATTAAAGCAATTCAAAAAATTGATGATGATTTCTCATATGAAGGTATAACGTATAAGCCTATTATGTATTAATTTTCCATAAAATAAATTTGCACTTATTTAGAAAGTGAGTTGTTGCGTACGTCACTCTTCTACATTGGTTGTCATTCACCAGTGATTTTAAGCTTAATTGAAACACAAAACTGATACAATCTTTATTTCATATGATAGAGGATTAAAATCTAAAATACCAAACAGTCAGTTGAAATTGTATTCCTATCTCCAAATAATCATGTTTGTTCAATAATCTTGTTCACGGATACGAACGCGCATACCCGCAACTGATTGTGGGGTTAGGTCAAATGCTATTAACTATCAGCGCAATATACGGTCCGATCATATGTAAACCAGAGCTTTCTCTGTGTTAATTCTACCACAGGATGGCTTTGTGATATGCCATTTGGGACATAGATATGGATGCCATGCGGTCATAGGGGTGAAGGTCATGTGAGACACAGGGAGGGGTGTCGTGTAGTACATACAATGGGATGGCATATGGAACATCTGAGTGGGATGCCATTTGGTACATCTTTAGGATGAGATGCCATGTGGGAAGGATTCCGTGTGGGGCATGCATAGGGAGGAATAACATGTGGCACATGGTATGGATGCTATGTGGAACATATAGATGGATCTCATATGGGACAGGGGTGGGATGATATATGGGATATAGGGTGGGATGTCAGACTGGACATAGGGTGAGGTGGATAGTGGGATGTTTTTAAAATTGGACTTGTGATAATGTATGTCAATTTGAATCAGTATGCGATCCATGACAGTATTTATCGTTCTAGTTTAATCTAATATTGTTTATATACATAGCATCACACCCTATGTCCCACATGGCATCCCTCCTTATGTCACACATAGTGTCTCTCCCTATGTCCCAAATTCCACTCCTTCCTGTGTCTTACATGGCATTCGGTCCTCCTAGATGCTCCATATGTCATCCGTATTTATGTCCCACGTGGTATTCCACTCTTTATTTATGGGTCCCTCCCTTCCCTATGTGCCACATGACATCCCTCCCTATGATCCACATGGCATATCCTTATATCCTACATGACTTCCACCCTTATGTCTTAAATGTCATCACCTCCATATGTTCATATTTATGTCCCACGTGGAATCCCTCCCCAATGTGTGTACCACATGGCATCCCACCCAGTTGTCCCACATGGCATCCCACATGATATCCCTAATCGAAGGAACATCCATTTCGAAAGCACAAATACATACATGTCAGACACCGAATCCACTCAAATATTAAACGAAAAACTTCGGGAAGTAACAGTGTTATTCAATGCGTATCAGTGATGCTTATGGCAATTCATTCTCAATTAACCTCTTGACCTGCATTGCGCAATACATATTATCGTTACCGTGAACTGGATTATTCTGTAATGAAATCTTGTGAATGATGACACTGATTCTCCACCAGGGACACGAGGATTATAATGCATTTCTTTATAAATGATATCAAAGTTTTTATTCCAAATTGATGTGACGTAAAATTTGAACAGCATGTGTTGATAATTTCATAATATACATTTTAGATTCACGGTCATAAAATGATTAAGTTGATAACCATAACAGTTTCAGTGTAAAATTTACAGGCGAACTTGGAAAGATGATTTACGAATTTAGTCATTCGATCGCTATTTTCTGGAAATAGAGATGAAAAAGTTCCCTTGATCCGATGGCTTTCCGTGGAGTTTCGCCAGTATCATCTTTTAATAGCGAAAAAGCACATTCATATCTTCATCAAATACAGCTCAGAAGTAAGTGAAGTTCTGTATCTGGAAAATCAAATTATTTAGATTTTTACTCCACTATTTTGCTCTACAATTTTACCCACAATCAGACCATTTTGTTCGACGATATTTTGTGTGACTTCACCAATATCTGCTAATTAAAGTAGTCTTTCAGTAAAAAATCAAAAATCAAAACTGACTAACTTTGAGCACGTTCGTTGTAAACGTTGGGTTGACTGTCAATCTGGATCATATCACTTCTGTTTAATCAAAGGATACGTTTAAAATTCCCTAAATACTTTTTTACATGAAAAGGTTTGAAGACGGGAGTGAAACTGCGTTAAAATGAAAAACATCTTCGAGATTTACTTTATTTGTTAACCTTTGATTCCACTAATAAATCTTCACACACCTTCTATCTCAAAATGATGTCCTTTTAGACGCTTTTGAACCTGCCACGATCAATCAATACCAAATCTATTGCTTTTTCTAGAAGGTACGGTAAGAGGTGCATAGTAATTTGCTTTGTCTGGAATTTGTTTGACATCATGACAGGTGAAGCAACTTATAAGTAATGCTTAAATGTTACTTGGATGTTTTTATGTCGGGAACAATTAAAACAACACGGTGTCACGTAACATAAGCTGTCAAATAAATCATTTATCATGATAATGATGTTTACGATATTAACAACTAGATCTTATAGGCCAAGAATTTTAGCTTTAAGCTGAAAATAGCTGGTAACAAGCTGATGTTTTTAGGATAGGTCCAGAATTACGTGTAAAATAGCATACTAAAAGTCCCCGAAATCCTCCTTGACATGCTTGAGCTTTCCCAGAAAACCGAAATGGCGACCAAAATGGCCGCTATTTGATGTTTTTTATCATAACTTTGCCTTCAGAAAGGTGATAAGTAGGAAACAAGTGTCTAAAATATGTTTTAAGGGACAAGTATTCCATTGGAAGCATCACCTTATTTCATTTTATTATTTTATTTCAACGTGACAAGTTCACAATACAGAAAAATTACCAACAATATGTTCTAATAAACAAAAAATTCAATAAAAGATACTAAGAGTTTACAAAGACCATTAGGTACCAAAATGACAAAGATGGCGTCAAAATTCTGCCAACCCGTCCCTGTATAGCATATGATTATCAAAAAATCCCCTCATACACCTCTGCACACATCAAATACGTCTGCAACCTTTATCTCATAATCAGTTCATTTATAGAAACTGTGACGCACCATACCTAAATGAGGTGACGTTTTAAAAAGTGAAACTGTTGCAATGGAAAGAAGGAGGTTTTATTTGTGACATGTCAAATTTTTTCTCCCTATGGTTATTTTTTTGTTTAAAGAAGATTGGAAGATATAAATCGCCTGTTCTCAGAAAATTCACAATAAAAATTTTCCACCATATTCACTTACAAGAGTACCATTTTGTGATCACCATCTCCAGTCTGTTGGAGGCAGAGGATTTCCCATCTATTGTTGAACTGTCAGGTATTAAAGTGGAGTAGGAATGTAACTTTGCTGCAGCACTAGTTGGGATAAGCTTGCCAGCTGAAATGGTGAACTAAGGGAACTCCTACCAATCGCCATGCAACCCTTACAACAACAAAAACCCGACCAGGGAAATGGTGGTCCTCTACTTTACCTGGTTGTTTTTCATCAATAAAATATATAAGGATTTTCCATCTTTTCCATGGTTGTCTGACAAGAGCGCATTTGTAACTATTTCTCTGTTTTCCCATGTTTGACAACCATTGGTTGGTTGGACGTTAATCACTGTTGCCAATGTTGTATTTGACACTCATTTCCACTATTATACCTTTTCAACCAAAAACTACCAGTTACACAACAAAATAGACCGTTAGTTGGCAGTGGTGGTCAATGCCGGGTCGATGGCTATGACATGTTCTTAAGTGTACAAGTATTGTATCAAACAAATTATACAATGGATATATCTATAAAACATCGTTCTGGTTGTTACAGAATGTCTACGAGTGTCATTGCATTTTATAACACTATGATTGCTATTTGATTTGTTTCAGTGGTTTCTTTTATTTTCCCATCAGTGCTACAGAACACTTTACATCTCGAATTTGTCCAGGTCAAGGTTGGCAATTTGCTATTCAACAACAAAATTGTGAACCAGGAGTCTCTTCTCCCCAATGTTTAAAGTTATTGACATGCAACATTGCACGAAATGTGCAACTATTAAATATAGCTAGGGTTGTGAGCCCCCTTTCAAAAATAGCGAGCAGCTCAGCCCCGGAGGACCCCCTTCCCACCTCCCCGCTTCTACACCACTACATCATGTTTATACTGGTATGCTTCCCAGGATGTTCTCGATGGAGGCTATATCATTCATAGTAGTAGCACCAGGATTTTGGTCATGGAGGGGGTGGGGTAGTAGGAGAGGAGTAGTTTGGTCTCATGGAGGGGAAATAGTCCATAAATTGTACAAAATATGTCACATTACAAAATTTGCTGTGGGATTTTCTGGGGGAAAGCAATCTCGAGGAAGCAAATTCCCCCGTAGCGAAGCCTCTGTATAACATTAATATATTAATGTCATTCTTATTTACGATTATTTTTGTTTTCTCATTTCTTTCAGTTGTAGTAGTATAGGTGGCCCTCTTATGACGGGGGGTCCAAACGGTACAAGTCCAATCTGCCCGGGGTAAATTCAGCCTCCCCCCCCCTCCATAGCGGAACGAGTCTGAGTTTACCCCGGACAGATTAGACTTTTACCGCGTTTGGACTACCCCCCCCCCCCCCTCCTTCCTATCCTAAGAGGGCCACCTATGAGGTGGAGAAGGACGCGGTGCGGCCTAAAAATAGTTAATATGCAGCCCGCTCACACATTTGTTTTCTTTTTTATTAAAACTTCAATGAGCAAACAAAGTGTACATACATGTGTTAACTATTATTAACTCTAATAAATACAATGTTTTACTTTACTCATTGCTTAATTTGCTAGGGGTAAATTCAGTCTATATTTAAATCCTCATCTAACTTTATTAACGTTTCAAATACCTGTATTGACCTGCGGATATGTCAATCAATCCTCTTGTCTGAAAGTTTGATAGTTTATAACTGTGCTTAAAATAGTGTATTGACTTTGCTGGAAGCAGTACAATAGCAAACGTTCCGTTGTTTAAATAATCTGATAATTCAGCTCTTTAAAATAACCGACAGAGTACCGAGTAATCAAGTGAGACGATGAGGGAAGATAGACACCATTCACAGTTTTGTAAGTGTGTACCTCTAAATGCATTTCATTGTTTACGACACAATGGAACATACGCAGCTTTGTAACTCTTAATTTGATATTGATTCAAAAATCGAAGTTACCCTGCGACAAAATGCTTGCACAATTTGTTCCTAAGAAACAAACTTAACAAACTTTTCAAAATAAACCTAACAGATATAAATATCCGTCCCCCTGGCCCACTTGGTATTTTATATATGTTGACTGTTAACTGAAACGTTTTTTTACGACTTGAGCTATAAACCTAACATATATAAATATCCGTTCCCCTTGGATCACTTGGTATTTCGTATGAGTTAACTGATAATTGAAACGTTTTCAACGACTTGAGCTATTCCACTGGTATGTCAAACATAACATTCATTATATTTTCTATGTCTACGTACAAAACATAAGCATTAATCATAATTTGAAGAAAATGTGTAAATGGCTTTCTGCATTGTCTGAACTGTAGAAAATATGTTCTTAGGTGTGCCCAACAGGCCGAGTCTGACGCGGGACTCAATTCATGTAATCCTAGCGTCACCTTATTTGTTCTTGTTTTGCCATCCGTAGAGTTATGCAAAACATTTATCCCTCATTCGGGCAGGATATATACAATTTTCTGGCAAACTTTAGTTATTTTTTGATAGATAGATAAACATACAATTCCGATTTTAACTTTGCGTTTTTTATTCAAGTTTTAAAGCAGTAAAACAAAAATGTTGGGAGAGATGTGTTTATCATTATCGACATGTAGAAACAACTGAAATCATAATATTTGTGATGTCATAGCCTCACATTCCCTAAAGTCTTTCTGTATCCAAATACGTTACCAAATCTGATATGAACTGATGAAATTGAACAAAAAACCATCTATTGGTTTCGGCTTGGAATCAAATATGCTATAAAATGAAAACAGAAAAATATCAATGAATTGCATAAAAATATACAAATTGCAATTTTACACTGGTGGCATTTTACATTTTCAGATGTTATTATGATAATTGAGAAAATTCCCCAAAATGAAAAAGAACGTTAAAAAAATGAAGGAAATTTCCCGAAAATGGAAGAAAATCTAAGAATATTAGCGGGAATTGAAGAAGTTCCTGAAAGGAAGTTCCTGAAAGTGAAGAAAATTTCCAAAGAAATGAAGGTATAGGACCTATTATTTGAAAATTGGAGGATTTCCGATTAGGAAGAACTTGAACGTTGCAAACGAGAAACTTAATTTAGCAGTGCAACTTTATTTCCAATTGTAACTGGGAATCCCCCTTCTCCCTTTCTTTCCCCTCAGCCCCTCTCATACATCACCATAGGTTGACGGCTGATGCCAAGTGACTGTTTAAAGTAGGTGCCCACCATCTAAAGTGAAAAAGCAAGTCTCTGGTACGTTAGGTTGCTGTGTAACAAATGATATCAAATGGACACCAAGAGAACTCTTTGCAGGCTTCCACATTACACCACGATGGAAGAGGGAAGGTGGTTGAGAAGCAAGCTCGTAAGCAAAGAACGCTTCCATCTCAGAACTTTTTTTAAGTACACTAATGATTCTGTAGAATGACAAACTTACGTTGAGTTCTGTGTTCTGTCCTCTGATTTTGACAATCTTGTTTTTGGTACTGACTATATCCACCTTGTAATTGTGACGCAGTGTAACTTGTGTGAATTTCTTGCCATACATTTGTGAGGAAGCTGTCATACCAGTATTTACCGCATCGTCGCAGTTGACTGATGCATCTGCAACAATTCCAGTTGATATGGAAATTAGACAATCTGGTTCGTATCCAGCAAATTGGTGGATGTGCCTGCAGCCACTGTATAGAAGTCACACGATGTCTGTTGTCCTTTGGCTGGGTGCTAGAACGAAGGTCTCTGTGTTGCTCAGATGTGGCAGTGTGTACTGTACTATCTGTGTGTGGCCATTCCTCTAGATATTTTCAGCATTCGCATTAAGAACTGCTCGATGGTCTGGTCTGAGAAATTTCCACTCCATGATTGATCAAGACGACCGATAGTGAAGTATCCCCTTTGCTGTAAAGAGTTTATACTCCTCAACTGGCATTGTCTGCTCTAAAGCTTCCATTTGTTGTTGATACAGCCTTTGCGTAATGGAAATGACCTGCGGCATGGAATGTGGAATCATTTATCTCAAACAGTAGAGGTGAAGTTACCATTCACCTATCCTTTCAGCACGAATGATGTTTTGCATGGGTGCCACTTGCCGGATATACTGCATCCAGAGTTTTCTCGTCCTGCTCTGACTTACTGTTTGGTCAAGTAGTGTTGATATGAGTTGGTCAAACACTTTGATAGACTACTTAGCTACTTCAGCTGCATTGTGTGTTGGTTAAGAAGGCTTTTGTAAAGGTTCTCTAAACATTCTTTATCAAAGCTGTACAAGGAACCAGGTGTACCCATCAAAACACAAATGAGGGCAGATGATGTAAGAACGTGAGTACGGAGTGCACGAGCAAAGGCATGGCCAGTTAACATGTGTACAACGGATCCTTTTTGCGTACACCGTCTCAGAAAGCTGCGCTATTCCACTTCCTGACATAATCTGCCCAATGCTGCCGAGATAAGACATCGGGAGATGGAATCCACCAAGTCGCACAACAACTTTGTGTATAACTTTTGCAGAAGCTTTAATGTATCAAGGCTGGTCAAATATAACTGGGCATACCCGCAAGTCATGTTTTTTACACTGCTTTTTAGCAAAGCATAAAGCAGAGTAGATAGTGCTTAGATTTGTTGAATCCAGGTTGATGATGGGAAGGTTAGGATTCTGTTTCTCTCATGCTGATCATTCGTCATAACCACTTTCATAAAGCTACTCCATGAGGGGCATGGGGATATTTCAAGAATACAGCCACACACCCACAGGGCGTCTATGGAAACTGCTGATCCTAGGCATGATGGTTCCTGGCTAGGAATCTAGAGGGCTCCACTTTAAAAGACTGTAGACCTAGAAGAGCTGGATTGCAATACCTTTATGGAAATTTGTTAATAAGCATCAGTGATTTAGCAGACTGCAGCTTTACTTCGCGATTGATAGGTGAGCTATTCACAATAATAGATAGTGTTTCACAAGCTATGCCACCCATACTATGAAACGTGTTGTGTCTCGTAACTGTTGCTACATTGAAGTCAGCGTTATCAAACACAAACTGTGTGGAACCATTTAGGTCATATGACAAGTCACTACCTGACATAGGGCTTGCTCAAACCGCTACATCTCTTTGTAGTTATCTGCAAAGCAAATGCTGCTAAGAATGTCAATCAGTTCACGGGAGGCATAATTGCGGTGTATTTACACAGCTGTTCCAAACAATAGTGGTGAACTAAAGGATCTGGGTCTGCTTGGCATTACAGCATGTGCTATGGCTGTGCATTTCCTATCTGAAACAGTGCTGCATTTACCCTTAACGCCCACCAATTTGTGTAGGGAACGCTTACGAGAACTGGGTATCAATGTGTCTCTGTTTTCTGTTCCTTCCAATGTTGTGTACTCGTCACAGTCACACACTGTCAATCTGATATCGTTCATCTCTGGAATAATACTAGCATCCATATCTATTATCAGTTCACTTTGACCGTTCACATCAATCACCTTATCAGAAATCCACTTTTTATAGAGGATCCTGTGTGCTGAGTTACGGTAACTTATGATACTTGGTTTTCCAGTATTACTGGTTACAACTATATCATCACCGTAATGTTCCTTCAGTTTGACCTTGAATTGCTTCACTGAGTATCCTTCATCCAAGAACGCGCTCATGTATTCTAAAAGCTCCTGCACTGAGTATTGGCACTCATCATTACCAAATAGAAACTCGCAGAGCTTCTTAAATGCTTGCTCCCGCAAATTCTTATTCAGCCTTTCTAACTCTGTTTAAGAAATAATTGGGAACACTTTTAATGATACTTAGCTCCGCTGCTACAAGGTAACATGCCTGCTGTACACGTTCTGCAACAACATTGCCCCAATGGTCTTGTCTTTCTCTTGCACGTTTTAATACTGTTGCTTGAAAGTCCAAGGTCTCCACATTGCTTACTACTCTCTTTCTTTTATATGGTTGCCTAATGTCTAGTTTGACAGGCTCCAAAGAGAACATAAAATCAATTTTATCCAAAATGTCCGCCATTTTATCTATTTTTACCATCACAGCGGAATGCAAAAAATATCAACACAGTGTCAATTTTGATAATTTTTGATGTCAAATGTCCGAGAAGTACTTGACCTTAGTTAAGGTACTTCTACTTTTTGTTCAAGACTGGAAGACCTTTTTTCAGCCGCTATAGAACTTTTTCGTGTATAGTTTTTGCCACAAAGAATTATTTTCCTGTCGGGATTATATAATTATAGGTTAAGGGCAATGATTTCTGATAGGGTTATGATTTATGATTAGATATTTTGGGACCATATTAACTAAATATTTGATTGGATTCCTTCTGCCAAGTTAAAACATATTTTAACATTGTAATGACATTTGTTATATTCTGCTGTTATGGTAAAAATATATAAAATGGCGGACATTTTGGACACTATCTTGGTTTTAGTAATTTGGGATGTTATAACCTCTTAAGTGATGCTTTTAATGAATTGCTTGTCCCTTAAAACATTTGTTTATATACTTATTTCTTATTCATAACCTCTCTGGATGCAAAGTTATAATAAAATTTTAAATGGCGGTAATTTTGGACGCCATCTTGGATTTCTGGGAAAACTCAAAGAGAATTTTCGGGAACTTTTAGTGTGTTACTCTACACATAATTTTGGACCTATCCTCATAAAAAGCAGCTTGTTAGATTTGGGGCTTTTTTGATCTAAAATTCTTGGCCTATTATGCTGTTTATGAATTTGTTGGAAAATATTATTGATGTTCCCTGGATATGAGTGAGAGAATGGTCAAGATAAAAGACCAATACTCATAGTTTATTTCTTCTAAGAACTGACAATAATATAAAAAGAATACATACATAAATGATTCATTACAAAAATGACCAATTGCTAATGCCTGTGTTTCGATGAAAGACCTTTATGATCCAAAGGATGTCGAAATTTAGATTAAACTTTAAGAAATTCAAACTTCCTCCCAATAACACGTGTTAAATAAAGGTTATATAATGTCACCCCAAATTCTATGCTTCCTTTGCACTTTATAGTAACCAATATGTACAAATAATGGTGAAAATACCACAAAAACAGGCAAACACACTCGCACACATACATGAATACACACATACATCCAATATTATTTTACACCGCGCCATATACTAGGGGGCTGTCATTCACAAAAGGACAGCTTCCTTGCTATACACCCCCAACTTGAATCATAGAATAACAGCGCTCCCTAGCTGCATATTTTCACTCACATACAAAATGATATTCTATTCTTTATACCGCACCATTACCTAAAGACCACAGAACAAACAACAAATGCGTGAGGAAAAATTAAAACAAAGTATAGAAATGAACTGATGATGAGAGAAAAAGGGAGGATTTCAATGTTTTGTGTCAATACGGATACCACCACACAGATGGGTAATTGATTTCAAAGTTTATTAGGAGCAATGTGAAAGAAGACTTTGACAGATTTACATAATCGTCTTATATGTTTTTTGCTCATATAGTGTAAATTTTTAATCTGGACTTGAATGCCTCAAAAAAAATTGATTCCCTCCAGGCAACCAGTGATGAAGTGTTTTTTTTTATTTTATGAGTTGTCTTCTTTGTTTGCGCAGAAACTGCCTTGGCAGCCCAACTGCGAACCGTAACCTGTAACTTCGACAGAATGAGATATATACTGCCATTAGATTATCACAACGGATACACGAAATGCAGTCATCACGTTTATTATCAAAAGCAGACATTGACATGCATAGAAAACCAGCAACATGGAGGCACCAAAATATAAGAATTTTAAAATTCGTATTTTTTTCTTACACTGCATTACATGTACATACTGGTACTCTTCCTCTATTTTTTTTTCTTCTCTTTTTATAATTATTTATCAATCAGAATCATGAATATTCAATATAAAATAGATTTGTAAAAGAACTAGATACACTTTGGAAGTAAACACCGTTAAATTTGAAAGGAAACCATTTGTTTTCACTCGAAGAGTTTGTTACACGGAAAGAAAATAGAGGCCCAAGAGGCTGTAGTATTCAAGTGGTTAACGAAGTATATTTTCGACATTTCATTTAAAGATTTACAACAGACCTAATTGATGTGTACTGAACTGAGCTATGTATTTATCCCGTTGGCGGCTCACGTCTGAGCGAAAGAGAAAAATTATCAATATCAGAATTGTAATGTGCTTTCAGCAAAAACTCTCGAACAGTTTCATTTGGCGCTATTTCATACTGGATAGCGGATATTTGAATACAAAATAGACCTTCTGTAAGCTCTTGCTCAGCAGATATTGATTTGTTACATAGCTTTCTGTGATTTCGACGTTCGACCGCAAGACGGAGATTCGAAAAATTATGTCTCGTTAGATCGTTTGAATCCGCTGCTTCAGAATTAGATACAAATTTGAACATATCAGAAAAGTCGAAAGCCTTGTCTAAAACAACATCCCACGTGTGCTTATTCTCTTGTTTATTTGCGATCCAAACAATTCCTCTTTCCATTGCAAGATGCTTGGCATACTGAATTATTAGTCTTTGAATACATCGCTTTCTTACCGTCGCCATTTTGCTTACGACTTGCAAGTGGACTTCCTGAGTTGTTGATTTTATCTGGTCCGATGGAGTGCCTTTGGGTTTCACAAGATCCCTGAAAGATTGTAATGGCGCAAGAAATGAGCCAATCCTAGAATGTATTATAGAAGTTTTAATCACTGTCGGAGTAGTTTCTTGATCAGTAAGAATAGCTTGAGACAACGCGCTGTGGAAACTGGCGTCACTGTTCTCTTGCTGCGCAATCGATTGACTTGTTACAGATGACGTGCCGCTGAAAGACGTTTCACTAATCACAACCTCGAGTTCGTCCTCTGTTGAGTAAAACTGCACAACAGCTTTCAGGAAGTGACCAAGGAATGGTAAACAAGGTGGTTGAAGCAAAGCTTCTTCGATCCGTTTAAAGTACTCATCAAGCTTATCCTCCATAAATATTTGATTGATTTCTAGCCAAAATCTGCGGATTAAAAAAATATTGTTGCGATTTAAATTTTGAATCAAATATGCAAATGTCGAGCAGATGCAGATGCAATAAGAAACATTAACAGCACGTGAGGTTACAAACAGCATGTGGTCCTTTCGATGAAATTTGCGATAATTTTTCACATGAACGTTTTCCACATGATTGTTTTAATTTTATCAATTTTCGATTTTTCGTAATCAGAGTCTAAATTTTTACATCGTTATTTAAACTTTTTATATGAAACTGAATCATTTCCAAAAGCAAAATCAAACAAAAAGGTTATCAGCAATTTGGATGAATCTTAATTTAAATCGGGAATCTCGTCTTTGGCAGTCAAATTCGTAAAATAACAATGCTCATATCTTTCACGTCACGTGTGCTAGTCACAATTTCGCGGCGAATATTAGTTGGTTGTCGGTATTTGTGTATGACCAATTAGAATATATATATATATATATATATATATATATATATATATATATATATATATATATATATATATATATATATATATATATATATATATATATATATATATACATATATATATATATATATATACATATATATATATATATATATATATATATATATATATATATATATATATATATATATATATATATATATATATTATATATATATATATAAATATATATATATTATATATAATATATATATATATATATTTATATATATATATATATATATATAAATATATATATTTATATAAATATATATATATATATATATATATATATATATATAAAAATATATATATATATATATATATATATATATATATATATATATATATATATATGTATATATATATATATATATATATATATATATATATATATATATATATATATATATATATATATATATATATATATATATATATATATATATATATATATATATATATATATATATATATATATATATATATATATATATATATATATATATAAACGCTTAATACGTCTCAGACGAGAACACAGGTACGACGTACGGACATACATAACATCGACAACCAAGACAATGTCCACGGCCTTTGATAACCAGTTGTGGTGCACTGGCGTGTCTACCCAACCAAGGCTTGAACCTAAGGCCTCGTGGTGTGTAGACAAGTATGATAACTGCTACACCACAGTTAGTAGACACACCCACACATACACCACACACACACACACACACACACATATATATAAATATATATATATATATATATATATATATATATATATATATATATATATATATATATATATATATATATATATATATATATATATATATATATATATATATATATATATATATATATATATATATATATATATATATATATATATCTATCTATCTATTTATACATATATATCTATATCTATTTATATATATATATATATATATATATATATATATATATATATATATATATGTATATATATATATATATATAAATATATATATACATATATATATATATATATATATATATATATATATATATATATATATATATATATATATATATATATACTTACATACATACATACATACATACATACATACATACATACATACATACATACATACATACATACATACATACATACATACATACATACATACATACATACATACATACATACATACATACATACATGTGTTATAATTCTCGCCATTGTCTCGCCGCGAAAACAAAAGGCGTGCTCGCTAAGCTCAACAACATCTACATATTAACAATACAGTCGCCAGACTCGACAGTGCAGTGATCACGTTTTAGGGTCATTCTCTGATACGTTACGTGTGTAACGAGCCAGAGATGGCCCAGTGGATCCCTGGGATACCACAGAGGTCCACTGGAGTCATTCTCTGCTACGTTACGTGTGTAACGAGCCAGAGATGGCCCAGTGGATCCCTGGGATACCACAGGGGTCCACTGGGGCCATTCTCTCTTACGTAACGTGAGTGAACAGCCAGAAAATAACCCTTAAGCGTTTTGTACAAACTTTTGAACCGAGAATTTGCTTTGCATAGACATACATAATTGTTTACAACAAAAATTAAAGACATAAAAGAAAAATATAGCAAATGCAACAAAATGTAAAATGTAGGATACAACAGCAGCAGCAACATGATGCGTAGTCAAATAAAAATCAAGCTGCGGTAAAATAAGCAAGCGGCCTGAGATATAGCAAACTCTGAAATCATACTGTCATATGTACAGTAAAATGTAATTATAGTAATAATTGTTAAATATTGGATATCAAAACGTACAAATGGCCAGATAAATAATAAAGTACAAATAAAAGATCAATGTGTATATCTAAAATACATCAAACCCTCGCATTTTGCTTTTTAAAATCACAAGTGTGTTGAAATTTTTCAGATCAATTAGAAGCAGTTTCGTGCGGCCTATTGATCTATTTTAGTTCTGTTATCATGGTAAGCTGATCGGTCGAAGGACTGGTCTTGCATATGGCCCTGAGCAATAAAAACAGTACACATTCGAAATTAAAATACAGAAATATGAAAAATAGAGAGAAACAATAGAATAAGTTTTACAAATGACATCAAAAGATGACAACATACAACAAACACCTAAACAAGATTTAAAACAATAATAATAATAAACAAAAAAGTAATTTTATAATCAAATTACAACCAATGGTAAAATTGCAAATGTGTAAAATCGCAGAAGGTAAAATACCAAAATATTAGCGCTAAAAGAAGTATAAAGATAAGACTTTAAAGCAAAGTTTTAATTGTGCAAGGCAAGTAATTAATCTTATTAGAGATATAAGCTCATCCAAGGCATCACAGTGAAAGAATCACGATAGTAAGAAACATACATGACATAATGACGTCATAGATGACGTCATAGATGACACCATCACAGCATAACGTCACACTGGTACATTGGTCAGATTGAAAAATTAACAATCATGTAAGATACTGATGCCTTAAACTTGATTTCATACTTAAAGATGCCAGAAACCGTATGCAAATCATTGAAATTAAGCATTTTATTACATTTTGGCAGCCATTTTGTATGACGTCATATTGAGACCCTTTTCGGTGATCAGATTTTTGCCAACTTTTAGTATGTTAATCTTCAGGTCAAATAGTACCAAAAAATGCAAAAAAACCTTTTCTTGCATTTTTTTGGGGGTTACGTGGTATATTGACTCTACTAATAAGTATGTTTCTACTCTACATTCTGCTCATGCTATCAGCAGATCAGCAGGAGAATTAGACGAGGAGAAAAGGTGGCAATATTGTGCCAACGTTATTTTTGGAAAATTTGGAAATGTCATTTGGCCGAAGTGAGTGGCAAAAGGCAAATCTTTTGTAAATTGATTCAAAACAAAAGCTCAATTTTTTTTAAAGGCAAAGAAAGATGGATATGGACAAAGGCAATTTTTTAGGTCTGAAGTACGGGTAATTATCTGAATGTATAACAAATTCGGTGACCTGAAAGATAACAGTTTTTATTCATTATTCATTTAAATTTCATTTTGAAGAATTCAGTACAAATATGCTGGCTGCAAAAATAAATCACAACGAATGTTGTAAGCATTTTTATATTAACTGAAAATACGATAAGGCGAAAATCATTTCATGTATTAATATAGTTTTTTTTTTTTTTCTAACTTGTTTAGTTTATTAGTTTTCATGTTGATAATTAGAAACTATTTTTTTTTTTGGTGAGATAAAAACATTTTGACGGATTTAAGAAGGAAATAATAATTGTGTCTTTCTTGCATTTGCTATGATTCCATCTAAACCTCTGTGAAATTTTATTTGTTGACAAAATTTAACACTTTTGCACCCTCGAAAAGTGAAACTCCAGACAGTAAAATGGTAAACATTTATCACCGTGATTCCCACCAAAACAGCTGAAAGAAGAACTTGGATTTCGAACCCGTGGAACCTCATTGTATGTTGAATATAGTTCTGTGACACATTCCCAAATATGGGCCATTCGAAAATATTTTTTGCATGTCTTTTATATACGATCTCTTTAACAACAGTTTCAATATTTTCTATTTAATAAACTCATTTTACAACAATATACAATTGATATTATGATCGTCAACGAATTATTTTAGTAGTAAAAACCGCTTGAAATTTTCCCAGACAACGCAAGAAAATCTTTTTAAATATTTCGTCAACTATTCACAACATTAATATTACAACATTATATATATATATATATATATATATATATATATATATATATATATATATATATATATATATATATATATATATATATATATATATATATATATATATATATATATATATATTCATACATATATATATATATATACATATATATCTATCTATCTATTTATATATATATCTATATATATATATATATATATATATATATATATATATATATAAATATATATATATATATATATATATAAATATATATATATATATATATACATATATATATATATATATATATATACTTACATACATACATACATACATACATACATACATACATACATACATACATACATACATACATACATACATACATACATACATACATACATACATACATACATACATACATACATACATACATACATACATACATACATACATACATACATACATACATACATACATACATACATGTGTTATAATTCTCGCCATTGTCTCGCCGCGAAAACAAAAGGCGTGCTCGCTAAGCTCAACAACATCTACATATTAACAATACAGTCGCCAGACTCGACAGTGCAGTGATCACGTTTTAGGGTCATTCTCTGATACGTTACGTGTGTAACGAGCCAGAGATGGCCCAGTCAGCCAGTGGATCCCTGGGATACCACAGGGGTCCACTGGGGCCATTCTCTGTTACGTAACGTGAGTGAACAGCCAGAAAATAACCCTTAAGCGTTTTGTACAAACTTTTGAACCGTGAATTTGCTTTGCATAGACAAACATAACTGTTTACAACAAAATATAAAGACATAAAAGAAAAATATAGCAAATGCAACAAAATGTAAAATGTAGATACAACAGCAGCAGCAACATGATGCGTAGTCAAATACAAATCAAGCTGCGGTAAAATAAGCAAGCGGCCTGAGGTATAGCAAACTCTGAAATCATACTGTCATATGAACAGTAAAATGTAATTATAGTAATAATTGTTGAATATTGGATATCAAAACGTACAAATGACCAGATAAAATAAAAGATCAATGTGTATATCTAAAATACATCAAACCCTCGCATTTTGCTTTTTAAAATCACAAGTGTGTTGAAATTTCTCAGATCAATTGGAAGCAGTTTCGTGCGGCCTATTGATCTATTTTAGTTCTGTTATCATGGTAAGCTGTTCGGTCGAAGGACTGGTCTTGCATATGGCCCTAAGCGATAAAAACAGTACACATTCGAAATTAAAATACAGAAATAAAAAAAATAGAGAGAAACAATAGAATACGTTTTACAAATGGCATCAAAAGAAAACAACATACAACAAACACCTAAACAAGATTTAGAATAATAATGATAATAAACAAAAAGTAAACTATGATTAAATTACAACCATCGGTGAAAATTGCAAATGTGTAAAATCGCAGAAGGTAAATTACCAAAATATTAGCGCTAAAAGAAGTATAAAGATACGACTTTAAAGATAGAAGTTTTAATTGTGCAAGGCAAGTAATTAACTTTATTAGAGATATAAGCTCATCCAAGGCATCACAGTGAAAGAATCACGATAGTAAGAAACATACATGACATAATGACGTCATAGATGACGTCATAGATGACACCATCACAGCATAACGTCACACTGGTACATTGGTCAGATTGAAAAATTAACAATCATGTAAGATACTGATGCCTTAAACTTGATTTCATACTTAAAGATGCCAGAAACCGTATGCAAATCATTGAAATTAAGCATTTTATTACATTTTGGCAGCCATTTTGTATGACGTCATATTGAGACCCTTTTCGGTGATCAGATTTTTGCCAACTTTTAGTATGTTAATCTTCAGGTCAAATAGTACCAAAAAATGCAAAAAAACCTTTTTTTGCATTTTTTTTGGGGTTACGTGGTATATTGACTCTACTAATAAGTATGTTTCTACTCTACATTCACTACGCTCACGCTATCAGCAGATCAGCAAGAGAATTAGACGAGGAGAAAAGGTGGCAATATTGTGCCAACGTTATTTTTGGAAAATTTGGAAATGTCATTTGGCCGGAGTGAGTGGCAAAAGGAAAATCTTTTGTAAATTGATTTAAAATAAAAACTCATTTTTTTTAAAGGCAAAGAAAGATGGGTATGAACAAAGGCAATTTTTTAGCACTGAAGTACGGGTAATTATCTGAATGTATAACAAAATCAGTGACCTGAAAGATAACAGTTTTTATTCATTATTCATTTAAATTTCATTTTGAAGAATTCAGTACAAATATGCTGGCTGCAAAAATAAATCACAACGAATGTTGTAAGCATTTTTAAATTAACTGAAAATACGATAAGGCGAAAATCCTTTCATGTATTAATATAGTTTTTTTTTTTTCTATCTTGTTTAGTTTATTAGTTTCCATGTTGATAATTAGAAACTATTTTTTTTTTTTTTTTGGTGACATAAAAAACATTTCGACGGATTTAAGAAGGAAATAATAATTGTGTCTTTCTTGCATTTGCTATGATTCCATCTAAACCTCTATGAAATTTTATTTGTTGACAAAATTTAACACTTTTGCACCCTCGAAAAGTGAAACTCCAGACAGTAAAATGGTAAACATTCATCACCGTAATTCCCACAAAAACAGCTGAAAGAAGAACTTGGATATACATATATATATATATATATATATATATATATATATATATATATATATATATATATATATATATATATATATATATATATATATATATATATATATATATATATATATATATATATATATATATATATATATATATATATATATATATATATATATATATATATATATATATATATATATATATATATATATATATATATATATATATATATATATATATATATATATATATATATATATATATATATATATATATGTATATATATATATATATATATATATATATATATATATATATATATATATATATATATATATATATATATATATATATTTAATGTTATAAATGTGACAAGGGCCGATGATCTAAAGCACCAAATAAGCGAAACGATTAATTTGTTGTGTAATGCGTTTTATTATTAGAAAAACATTAAACACAAAATGTTTTTTGTTTAATATTATAGCATATTAGTGTGTCAGAAAAAATAATCGAATCGAATTTTAAAGTTATTTCATAAAAACAGCAAATCATACATTATTTCTTAATCAAATGTAATGTTTTTGTTCTTTTTTGTCACCCCGTCCGTGCCCTTTCAGGGATCCAACCCTACAGATTCTTCTTATAACCTTATCAGAAAATATGTAAAAAAAATCGCGATAAGGGTAATTAAACATCCTCCGTTGCCATATTCTTTGCCAGTTTATGGAAGCTCCAAGAAGGCCCAGCATTATACAAGGAGGGGCTATGATAATAGTACACAGGAATGGACTTCAAAAACAATGTAAATGACATATAGGAGTCGCTAGTTTCGATTGTTCAAAGGATGAGTTCAGTGGTCAAGCAAGTCCATCTTATATGAAGAGGACTTCAAAAGAAACAAAATTGTGAAGAGAGCATTCAAAAATCTTATTCCGTTAAAGAGAAAAAGGCCAGATACCTTGTTAACATGGCAGTAATATTTAAATAAAATTCAACGTTTCTGGTTGGCCATACACAAATAACAACAATCAATCAATACTCGCGCGGAAGTGACCAACACACTGTACATACACACACAACGTACAGTATACGTATCAGAAACGATACACAACCGGATGTGACGTGAAAGATATGAACATCGCAATTTTACGAATTTACCTAAGAAAAGATTCCCTCTTTAAGATTAAAGTTTGGTATCATTTGTGTAAAAACGACTGAAATCAAACTAGTTGTAACATTACAGCCTCAGATTCCCAAAGTCTTTATGTATTCTATCATATTTTTCCTGCGATTTTGTAAATCAACAGATCATCACTTATTAGTTTTTTTTGATAACAATCTGTTTTAAGTGTTAGGTTAGACGATGTATGACAAACAACAAACGAATCTTGAAAAGAAGATGACCAGATCTTTAGTTATTGAAATTCAAAGTTCCACCTTTCTGGTATACCATCACATTTTAAAATTGCAAGCATATTAACGCTAAAACATTTTGAGTATGTTTGCACTTGCAGCACTTAGGTATTTACAGTCGATTCAAAGGAAGTGGATGCCCGTTGGTTTATGACACTTAAGTACCATCCCTAACCATCATGTTTCCGTAATCCGCCCCTTGAAACACTATTTGATGCTTAAACTTTAGATTTGTCTCCTCTCCACAAATATTGTCCTAATAAACTAGTCTAGTTTTGTTGGCTAAATTTCAAATGAAATTGCAATAATTTTTTGCAAGCATTTTATCGTACTGCATTGGTAATGGTTGGGTTCAAAATGTACATACATATACATACCCTCTAAAGTATAAAAGGTAATATTATTAATATATTGATAATATTCTTCGCTGAGGCAAAATGTAAATGAGTCTCATATATTTAAAAATTATTTGCAGAGGGGTGGTGGCCAGATTTTATAGTTTTATTTTGTCCTAACAAATTTGTAAATTAGTGTATGAATGGGGATGTCTAGAAAACACTGGTAGATCACAGACCTGGAAACACAGACCCATTTGTTAAACACAGACTCATGTTTGTTAAACACAGCACGGGCCATGATTGTTAAACACAGGACCCATGTCTGTGTTTTCCAGATCTGCTTTTTTCCATATCTGTGTTTGAGTCAAATCCAAAAGTGGTCATCACATACCTCAAAAATTCAAAGGATGGGAATTAATTTGAAGTTCATACATTTGGACAAGGGTATAATTTAAGTTCATGGAACAAAGCGTAGTTAGGCTGGGTTTATCGCACTTTTCCAAATTTATACATATTTAATTACATGAAAACTGCCCTCTGTATGTGACAGGGCGGAATGTCAAATGTTATTATACTGAATTACAGAGGACATGTGGAATAATATTTGTGATAAGATATGGGTGAACTGTCTGTGACTGATCCTCTTTACTGACCATTGGTATTATAATATACCTCATGAATATTCAATAGGCTATAAATCAATCAATCGGCATGTTTCCGTCCCGCGCAAGTTCATTTTTTGTTTACTTAAAAGTATCGACCCCCATGTCATCAGCCCTAAAGGGATGTCTAAAATCAACTATTTGCTAGACCTATGCGTGTTTAAATCCACATAAAGGAAGCCATAACTTAATGATTGTATGCTTGTTAGTACTGTAGAGACTGCATCTGACATATTGCAGAAAAGTACTTTGTTTTATGCCACTCGCTATTGATTTATTGTATATTAATGAACAAATGCCCTCCATATGATTTATGGCAAAGAAAGGTCAAATAATTCTTTCTTGAAAGAATACGATCCAAACTTTACTTTTTGACTAAAACGTGTAATTTGTATGACGTTATTCAAGCTGAATTCAGTTGATGTGTAATGGATTATCTAATAATGTAGCTCCGAAAGAGTCTACCAGGTGTTAAAATCCTTCCTGAATGTATTATTTTTCAATTAGAAGTATCTAGAAGGTTTTTTTTTTTTTTTTTTTTTCCATTGCTTTTCTTAATTTCTTACACATTGGACAAATTCCGTCCCGTCGCAGTTTCCGTCCTATCGCATTTTCCATTTTATCTAAAATTCAAATAAAACATTTGTAGTGGTTTATTACTGTGACCTGTTAGCTTTAAAACTAAGTGAAGTTTTTTCCATAGTAACATAAGGAAAAGTATTTCATTTACTTTTGATAGAAATGTTTGAATTGTTATACTCAGTCTGTTTAATTGTAGCTTATAATTCCGTTCCGTCACATGAATTAATTTTTGGGTTGTCATGGCTACACAGAAAATTAATCCCAGTATTATTGCTTTTTATTTAAGTCTGTGTCTCTGTGATGTATTCAAATTCCAAATTTGTTGTTTGTACATTTTAACAAATTAAGAAGATTCCATCACATTCCGTCCTGTAACAAAATGAAGACTTTTGGATACCATGCTTTTCCAGGTCTGTATTGTGTGTTTTCCAGGTCTGTATTGTTTTTCAGTTCTGTTTTCCAGGTCTGTAGTCTGTTTTCCAGGTCTGTAGTCTGTGTTTTCCAGGTATGTAGTCTGAGTTTTCCAGATCTGTAGTCCAAGTTTTCCAGGTCTATTGTCTGAGTTTTCCAGGTCTGTAGTCTGTGTTTTCCAGGTCTGTAGTCTGTGTTTCCAGGTATATTGTCTGTGTTGTCCAGGTCTATCGTCTGAGTTTTCCAGGTCTGTAATCTGAGTTGTCCAGGTCTGTAGTCTGTGTTGTCCAGGTCTGTAGTCTGTGTTTCCAGGTATGTAGTCTGTGTTGTCCAGGTCTATAGTCTGAGTTTTCCAGGTCTGTAGTCTGTGTTTTCCAGTTCTGTAGTCTGTGTTTTCCAGGTCTGTGGTCAGTGTTTTCCAGACACCCATATGAATAAAGATTTTAAAATGTGACTGTATACCAACTGGCCAAGGATGTAGAATTGCTGGAACCTATATGTTAGCAGTCATAGAAATTAGAATTAGGTATTTG
>JAIGNY010001411.1:27500-58810 GCA_020152595.1 Chiridota heheva | reverse complement strand
AATGTGTGGTAATATGTTTCAATTTTCGCCAGTCAAATACTAGTTTTACTTTTAATCAACAAAAGAAAAATATAGATGCGTTTCTTATTTCAAGTCTTTTCATCTTTTGTGATATAGAGCAAATAAAAGAAAAATGAAAGAAAAAACAACAACAAGTTATGTAAAGAAGCAAGTTCCCAAAACTTTTTACAAACGACTGAAATAGAACAAAACACCACAGGGTTGTAATTCTGACCAGTCGTTTATATAATAATGGCATTATATGTTCATGTTGTATTGAAGCTTAGTGTGCGTGAAATGGAATCGAGTGTAGTAACTGCAAATTGGTGTATAAGAAACTTTACAAACTCGTATTCCTCAAAACATGTAATAATGTATGTGTATTTTGTTACAAATAACTTTAGGCAGTGGTTTTCTACATGAGAGAGTGTCTAGTGTTAGTGGAATAACTGTTCATTAAAATAAAAGTGGAATCGCAGTGGAAAAAGTGACTAAGGTTTTTGCTTTGGCAATTTGCTTTTGTCGAAAGTGTATACAGATAAGTGATGAAACTGATTCTAGTAAATTAACTGTAACAAAATATGATCAATTTATTTCAAATTAAATATATCTATTTGAAAATTGGCGTTGCTATTTTATAGTAAAATTGTTACCCTTAGCTAATAGCGATATTCAAGTGAAATTGTGTGAAAGTATTTAATACAACTATGAACTAGAACTTGGCAGTAAATACAAGACAAAAATGATTGCTATACTCTACCTTTTACGCAAAGGAAAGGTAATGCTGTATTACATGGTGCATTACCAAGTGTAATTTTGTTGGTAAATGAACGGACAGTTAACGTCAAGCACCCTTCGACCTCTCCAAATAACTTGCCCCAGTAAGTCTTGGTGTCATTCTTTTGCAAAATAAAAGCAATGGAAAAGTTAATACTTTATTTTATTTTTGATAGTCTTGAAATGTGTCAAATAATCAAAACCATTATGGTTGTCGCCATGGACTGAACTAAAACGTTCTCCCTACAATAATGCCGCCACACCACCCTCAATAAACTGCCATTTAGCTTCGTGCAGTAAAGTAAATTCCACGGAAGTTGTGACTTCGGATATAAAAGAACAATTGAAACGTCATGTGTAAGTTCAAAAGATGTTTAACACTGATTACAATAAGGACACAAGTGAGCCTGCTTTCATAATGTATAATTTTTCACAATTGTTATCAATTTACCCCGCTAAGCTTAGCGGGGATATTTACGAGAGTTATATTTACCTTCCATGCTATTAATATGCAATCTGGTCACATGACCTGAATTTACACACTTCTAAACGACCTTAAAAATGTAGTTACCAGCCCAGTCCTGACTTCCATATTACCTCTACTAAGCCTCACTTTAACATTCCACCAAGGCCTGAACGAGAGGGGAGGCGGGCTGGGATGCATGGAAGGTAAGTATAACTCTCGTAAATATTCCCGCTACGCTTAGCGGGGTAAATTAACTTCTAGTTATACCTCACCTGCCATGCTATTAATATGCAATCAGATTGCAAGCGAGGATAAGGAAGGGAGTTCAGGTCGCAGCACAATTCTTTTCTTTTCTTTTTAAAGGCTGGCACTAAAACTCGCACTAGTCTTATCCCACTTAAAGGACGAAATTCCTTCTCCTCTTAAGGACTAAAGACCTCCGAATAGGAACTATTAAAAATAGTAAACCACTGCTGGTTATGACAAGAAAACAGAGAGCACTCTGTTGAGAATAATCGAGGTAAAACGTCTACAGAACCAAGGTTAATCATTCGTGAAAACATGCGAACGCAAACCGTTGGTGAACAGAATCAAATGTAAACAACGCTCGAAACGTCATGACGAAAACTCACCAGGTACGTCAGAGGACCGGAGCCGTTTAGGAAATTATGAAGTGATCAAACCGTCCGTAAACTTAAACTAAGCAGAAGCTGCCAGAACCGCCTAGTAGGGCATAAACGAAATAAAAGGCGCCAAAGACCAGCAAAATTATTTTAGTAAAGTAACGAAAGAACAATCGCCAAATGAAATGAATGATCACAAATGAGAATATTTACCTAAAAAAAGGTCCTCTTCTAGAAAGAACGGCCCTTGCAACTCCACCTTAATAGTCTGGTATATTCTTCAGATATGCGGAGACAAACGTGGCCGGTGTTTTTCATACCGCAGCACGAAACATCTCATTAAGGGAATCCCACCAAAAAGCGCAATTGATGTAGCTATGCCTCGTACCTAATGTGCCTTAAGCGAACGTTCCGTGAATAATGCGGATTTATTGTACGTGATTGCCTGAACAATCCAACGTGAAATCGTATCACGCGAGACGGCGTGATGCGGCTTTTGTAAGGACACGAATAAGGCGGTGACGTCGTTCCGAGAAGATTGCGTACGTTTGATATGGTGTTTGAGACATCGAACGGGACACCAGGCCTTGTCCTTTGTCGTGTCAGAAAACGTAGCGAGTGACAGAAGGAAAATAGGTTCCGGTAGGCTTCGGGCTGCCATTTAGGCAGCTACCTCCAAAAGACTGCGACACAAGGGATTCGCGGATAGAGGCTAGAGAGTCAAATGGAGTGCTCTCGGATTGTGGTGCAGTCTTCCGGAGCCCGGGATTGAGACTAACTCGTCCGTGACCGCAAGCTCGTACGGTAAACCTGCGACAAGATTGAGCAACTGAGGGAACCACAGTTGGCCGGGCCAATTGGGAGCTACCAGAAGGAACATGGAATACTGATCGTGCATTACCTTGCCCAGTATTCTCGGTACCAGAACGAACCGCGGGAAGGCATAGTCCACAGAGTGAGTCCACCTGATTGTGAATGCGTCGACTTTCCAGACTCTCGAGTCGGGTGTCAGAGTGCAAAAAATGGGTAGCTTGTGGTTGTCCACAGACGCAAACAGATCTCCGTCCGGAAGACCGAAGGTCAACCAGATCGCCTCGACCACCTGCGGGAGGAGGATCTATTCTGTGGGGGCTTTTTGGAGGCGGGATAACAGCTCCGCGATCGTATTCTCCTTGCCTGGCAGGTGGACCGCCTGGAGTGTGACCTTGTTCGTCATGCACAAAGACAGAAAGGGGTTGGCTAGGATCCAAAGATTCCTAAATCTCGTGCCTCCCTGTCTGTTAATAAACGCCACTCCGTACTGTGGTCGGTGCGTATGAGAACAGTCTTGTTTCAAACCCGTGATTAGAAATGAACAAGAGCCCGGCGTACTGCCTCTAGTTCCAACAGATGTGCTGATCGCACCAAGTGTCCGTCCAAAATCCCGCGACTTGGAACCACGCTAAATGTGCTCCCCACCCCGTCAAAGACGCATCGATCACCACTGACACTGAAGGTCTGGCGGATGGAAAATCGCTCCCTGTGAAAGGTAAGAGTAGACGCACCACCACCAAATGTAGGAGACCACCGCTTGCGCACGGGGGACGAAGACACCGATGTCTCTCCAGGCCAGGATGGCATGAAATGATCCAGTAGACGAAATTGTCGATCCCGCATGTAAAACCTGCACATGGAGACTACATCTACTAGGCTGGCTAGGAATCCCAAGAATACCATCCAAGCTCTCGCCAGCGATGCCGGTAGCCAGAGAAGGACGTCGTCTCCTGGACTTACGGATAGGATCCGCTCCTCCGTTGGTCGTATATGACCTTGAATACAATTCAGGACTGCTCCCAGAAAAGTGGGAGTCTGAGACGGAACTAGGTTGGACTTGGCGAAGTTGATCACCCACCCTAAGTAACTGTGCCACTCTTATGACCACGTTTGTGTGTTCCACGACGGTGGCTGCGTCTACTGCGACGATCAGCCAGTTGTCTAGGTACATAATAATTATGATGCCTTGCATTTGTAGGAAGGCCGCTAGAGCTTTCGTTATCCAGGTGAAGATCCTAGGGGAAGTCGATAGCCCGAAGGGTAACGCCCTGAATGTGTACGTAACTCCCCTGAATTGGAACAACAGAAAATGCCTGTGTTCCTCGAGCATCAACACGTAGAGATATGCGTCTGCGAGGTCGACAGAGGTGGCCCACAGGCCTCTCGTCAACTAAGGGAGGATGGAGTAAGGAGTCTCCATCTTGAATTTAACGGACGAATGAACCTCTTGAGTGGTCTCAGGTTGATTCTCGGGCGCCACTTGTTCCCCTTTTTGGAGGCCAGATTAAACGTGGACATTACGGAATTCCTGGGAGGATTCGAAATGGGGGTGATGGTGCTCTTCACCAGCAGTTCTTAGATTTCTGTCCTCAATAACTTTGCGTGGTCGCTCAGACGAGGCGTGGGGTGGGGTGAAAGATCCCCTGGGGCGGGGGAGTCTTGAACTTTAGATGGTAACCCTGACGAATGGCTTGTAGCCCCCGTTTGTCCGTTTGTCTGTAGTGACTCTCTTCCATGCCTCTGCTAATATCCCCAAACGCCCCCGATTGAAACGTAGTTTACCGAGAGCGTCTGGGGTGGGTCAAAAACGCTGTCTCTTGCCCTTCCCCCTCCCCCCGGAGGAGGTGGTACTCGCTTTGCGTGCAGAGGGGAAGGATCGTTGACCAGTCTCTGCCACATTCACTCTGCCGGTCCAAGAAGTGGACTCCTGGCAAAAGGAATAAGCTGTATATGGCCCCGTGACTGTGTCACGGCAACGAGGGGGTCCGTCGCTGGTTAGACGCACCTCGGCCTTGCACGGGGGCCGAAGAGCGGCGACGTGCGGGAAGAGAAGAAAAAGACTTAGTCTTCGCTAACAGTTTCTGAATCTTCCGTAGATTGTCCTGGCGGCCAGCTTGGCGTGACAGAATATCTCAGAAGCGACCTGCAAATAGGTCCAAGCCTTCTGTTGGTAAATGCCGAAGGTCCGCCTGAGTGGCGTCAGAGAGTCCAAGGAGAGGGATAAGATTCTCGCGCCTCTCCCAGACTACCTTTTCGGAGGCTTGGGCGAGTTGGTCAACTGTCGCGTCGAGCAAATCCGAAAGTCCGGTTAACAAAGGCAGGGTCTTTGTAGGGACGCCGGCAGGTAGATGCTTACGCAAAACCGAATCTAAGCCCTCTGCCACTTATACGACAAGGGCTTGGTATTTACAACCCCGCCATACAGCTCGGTCGACAGCTGCTAGGGAATCTTCCCTCCGCTGAAGCGCAGGGTTAAGAAATTTCCTAGCCCTGGCCACGGAGCTGGACACGCTGCCGTGGCGCTCGCCGCCTGGCGGAGGAGTTGCTACACTCCGTCCGGGATCAGGGGGTGTTTATGAGCGCCTGATGGGCAGCTGTTTGGACACGCGTGGCCTTATCAACTTCTTTGTTGTAGGCTGTTCAGTCCATGTCTGGGATCCTAGCCTAATGCCGAACCCTGGACACCAAAGAGGCACCAATGGGAATTTGCCTAGCTGTTGGCTCAGTATCTTTTGGAGCTGAGCTGAGCAGTCTACGCTGAGACTGTGGGCCAACCTCTACGAGAGGTGCTTTTGTAATATCCAGCTTGATTCCTTTTTCTAGGAAGGCCATAAGCTGGGCAATCCGCTTTTGTTGTAAAAGGGGGTTCACTGGGGAAGGTGGCGGGAAGAGGACCTCGTCCGGTATCCGGTATGACACGGGGGCGTTATCTAGTGCGGTTTGCATCGTTGATGCGGCACTAGGGACGGCTTGAATTGAGGAGGCGGAAGGAATCCCTCCGTTCTGGAGGTGGTCTTGTGCTGTGGGCGTGTCTGGAGTTTCCACAGGGGGTCCAACGTACACAAAATCGGGTCAGGGGGATGCCATGCCGCGAAAGTGGTATCTGCCAGTTAGGCGAAGAGCAGGAGGCGTTAGCCTCCACTCCAACGCGTGGGACACCAAAGTCTCAAGTATTTTCTTCAGTGTGTCCTGGAAGATGCAATCCACCTGGGGAGGGGAAGACCGTTGACTCTGTCTCCCCTTGTATGCACTGTCCAGATCCGCCTCCACCTGGGAGACGGGAGGTAGGCCAGCTTTGCCACAGCGCGTGTTGGCACTACTGGTCGTCGTGCCCTTGAGCGTATGCCTTTTGATTAGCGGTGGGGGAAGGGGGGGACTTTTTAAAAGTGCCGGTCGCGGTGGAGTTTGTGCTTCGACCACGCCGCTTGATCCCAATCGCTGCATAGAGTACAAGGGTTGGACTTGGAGCATAATCTACACGCGTAACACGTGAGATGGATGTCACCTAAGCGTAATTTAAAGAAGCGTTTGCATGCTATGCATCGCGGGACATCGCGGGTGCGCATCGCACTGACACTCGGGGACCTGTCCTCCGTGTCCATGATACCGGTACAAATAATTGCGGAACTGCAACGTTCAACGCGGACAATCTTATTAATGGCGTTCACACGGCCGTGGAACTGCGTAGGCCACAGGACCAAGAAGAAAATAGCTCTCTTGAGTTGGACCAAAGAAAACACGGGCCTATGGCTATCTCGTTTTACCCAAGAAGACTTGAAAAGGCGAAGCGTAAAAGATAGCGCAGCATAAAAACCTGCCTGGTAGAAGCTGCAATGGACAAAATGTTGGAAAAAAGTTTAATTAACAAAAGAACAACTGACCAGTTCCAGCGATCTTGTTGCAAATAACGCGCTGAAAATAGTGAGGATTAGTAGAAGTAATATGGAGGTCAGGACTGAACTGGTAACTACGTTTTTAAGGTCGGTTAGAAGTGCGTTAGAATAAGATCATATGACCAGATTGCATATTAATAGCATGGAGGGTAAGTTATAAGTAGAAGTAAATGATAATCTCTCAGATTAAGGAATTAAAACTTAATTGATGGCTACACAACGTGCTAGTGGAAAAATCTGTTATCATGTTATCAATGTGTTATACACGTATATTCTTTCAATTCTCATACATTGACAACATATTTAGAATACTACACTGTAAATACTTCACACTTACCTCTGAATTCTGATTTTGCACATATGACAGGAAATCGCTGTATTCTATAAGATCCTGCCCCAGTAATAAACATGTTTCAACTGCTTCCAAATATCCTGACATTCTGTGAGATGCAACACATAATTGCTTGTCGCTGATCCCCGTTGAAGAAATTAAACTGCATACATCTATTTTGTAACAGGAATATCGTTAAGATGGCACCACATTTGCATTCATAAAACATTTTGTAAAATTTAATTAAACATAATGTGAGAACAGAATACAAAATGCGTTTTATTGTGAATTGTATGGGCTTGACCAAGTTGGATAACTACTATTCATATTTATAACGGTATTAAGTATTTAACACCTTTCTGGTAGTTTCCAACAAACTTGATATGTATATCAATATTCAAACGATAAACAGCGACTTCCTAAAAAATACAATTTTGTACATTTTTACATACATTTTTAACGTATACTTACGGATACAGTTTGTGTTATCATTTGGATCAAGGAAATATCCCTCCTGACAATTACATGAAAAACCACCCTCAAAGTTGATACAATTTTGTGAGCACCTGTTAGAATCAGAGTCCAAACATTCATCAATATCTACAAAATAAAGGTAACAATTATTATTTATTATATGTAATTCATGAACAGTTGAAACATCGTGCAAGAATTGACACCATTAGTGAGCAGATCCATCGCAGTAAGTGGAAAACTGATTGGTCATTCCTACAGAATGGAGAACTTGAGCACCCTAATTCACAGCCCTAAGTTGGGCACCGACCGACACGCTGCAGAAGGAAGATATGAGCCACATGAAAATATGTACATGTGAAGAGGGCTCACCAATACGGTGAATCAATATACCATGCTCGTCGTTATTTCCAGATTTGAACATAATATGTTTTGTAAGTGTTATCCCCTTTTTTATTAAACAATTAACAGGTTCAAGAAACAAATAGGTTAAAAAACATATTGATATCTTATTTCCGAGTTCTTGAATTTCAAAGATTTGATCAAAATGTGCTGAAAAAGTGACCTTGACGTGCACAATGTAATTCACCTGTACCCTCTTTACAGGCCACACTTTAAATCAAGTTAATCAAGTTAAAATCCAGTTATTTACATCGGATCATGAGCTGAAATTATTGAATTTTGGGTGAATATACCTACCTTTTGCATTTAGGTGGTCATTCATTAAGTAAATGAAACAAATAGATGATGCAAATAAATGGTTGTTTTAAGTATAGCATAATTTTTAGAATAAATACAAATTTCCACCATTTGCTCTCACGTAGGAAGTTTTGTAACCATTTTCGGCAGGGAAAAGATTCGAAAATAGAGTGTTAAAAAGAAACAAAACAGAACTAAATTTGAGGTTTTTATATATGCAGTCTAACAGTTAGCTCCCTGTGGTTAGCCATATAAAGAGTCGTGTATGCTTTACCATGTAGGCTATGAATGTAGTGCATACTGAGTGAGGATTTATGTCCCAAACCCGTGTCGCACTGCAGAGTCACAACTTACCAAAGTACACACTTACCAAACGCACAGAGCGTCGCAACTGGCACTACTCCTCATCACATGGTTTAGACTCCCATGCTAAATCATATTGATGATTCAAGAACACACAGCTCCGATTATTCACCTCCCCTAGCAAACGAAAGTTGCTGTAAAGTAACGTTGTGTTGTCTATCCACTCATATGGAATTGGGATGTCACTACTGCTTTTAAATTTCAAACCAATCTTGTAGTAGTTGATGCTTTGAATGGGCTGAGTGCGAAATTCATACATTAAAGCTTTTGTAACATTGCACTTGATATTTTCGCTGGAGTGCTTGTTGATGAAAATATAGATTCACATGATGTGGGTGATACATTGCTCACTGCGCCAAAGCATCTACCCTCAATACGCCGGCCGTATGGTCCACATGGCAATCCTCGTTCTAGATACAATAGAACATTAAATAAGAATAATACAACTATCATTTCATTTCCACTTCAAATATTATCCTCGTAATTTTACGGAATAGATTAAATAGTTGTGGCGAAAGCAATATTCTTGCTTCAAAATTATCGAAAACCAACAATTTTTCCATCCGATAGGTTCACATACAGCCAGTGCAAGAAACACTAATCCATTATTATAGGTGATTGAAAAAAACTGTTCTATTAAAAGATATTCAAAATTATTAGCTTGCGTTGAGGAATATAGGTTACTATCTGAACACACAGCTACATCCGTTGAATAACGTAAGTCTGTCAATTTATCATTCACCACTCTTTGTTGTAATTACCTTTATATTTGCACCCCAGTAATTCGAAACGAAGACAAGAGAAACTGTGTAATGCGGAACTATGGAGGATGGTGACGGCATTTGTAATAATCGGTCTATCAAAGTAATGTGTAACCGGATGAAGTCCATCATCAGTTCCTTGAAAACCCTGTGTAGAGATGAATTAATTTAAAAAAAAAACGTCAAGTCGTATTAAGGTTTACATAGCGACTCGGAGAAACAAATGATGGGAGTTTTTAGGCATTAACAAAACAAAATATAAAGTTTTTCAAGTCAAAATGTGAAAATGATCAGAACTCATAATTGTGTCATTGAGTTGCTACGGCTGATGGAAAGGTTCTTAAACATCCATGACCGTATGACCGTTTTTTTTTTTTTTTTATTCTCTTATACTACCACGTTTTCGCAGAATGAATGATGGTCTAGATTTGCTGAAACATTGGTTTACTCTATTTGCAATTATTCTTAATTCCTTACCTATAATTGCTTAAAATTTCAACTTCTTTTATAATTTAAACGCAAAATGTATTTCTATCATATTAGGGGATCAACACCAAGATCACATTTATAACATGTTAGAGGTTTATGGAAGACAACACATTGTTCTGAATGAATCTGATATATTATTGTTAGTTGAAATTTACCTCAAAAAATTCAAAATAATTAATTAAATCTTGATTGAAATTTAAAGTCTTTTATTTCGCTCCTTTTCAGAATATTTAAATGATTACATCATACCGTTTTCTTTAAATACCTTAAAGTATTATTGCTGATCAAACACTTAATTGTTTGATACCGACCAAGTAATATAAGGTACAAGACCAAATGCATTCAAAGCGAATGGACTCACTCTCAAAAACTTGAAAAGTATACAAAATTCTTTCGTTTGAAGGTAATGAGGTTTAGATACAACCCTTCACAAGCTACGGTAATGCTTAATATAATCTGGGAAAAGGTCCAACATTGTTGATATAAATGATTTTTTTCTCTATAAATTTGTGCGAACCTTTCAACATAGTTTATCATATCTCACTGTCGACATATGTGTAAAGCACGTTTCATTATCGACTGCATTCAATCATTCAATGTCAACTACCATTGCATGAATTATAAAGCACGAACTACCAAATGTGATATATAATTGAACCATAACCATACTCGAGCCATGAAGGCCCATCCCGGATTCCGTGGCATAAGCGAATGAGAGCTCTTGACCAATGGATATGACGCTACTCCATCGCAGGTTAACGCATAGCAGTGCTGGTACCCATTTAACCGCTGCGTGGACTGGAACAAGTAAAGAAAAGTGTCTCGCTCAAGAACACAATCAGCGCTCGCCACGGGAGTCGAACCCGGTACCTTTTGCATACAAGCAAGACTCCTTAACAACTGAACTACTGCACCTCCAAATGTAGTATAGATTACCTGTATTAAAAAAGACTTTCAGAATCCTTAAGATAAGTTTCTGCTTGTTCAAAGGACCCTTTAAAATTTCGTCCTCAAATTTGTCCAATTACTCTTTCAAGATCTTTTGATAAAACGAAAAATACAATTGGTAAGAATGGACTACTCAACCTGTGGTGCTCCACTGATGTCTTGGTAAAATTGTTTAACTGATCCTCCGTAGGTTTCAGTCAGGCTTATACTTGTAAACATCACAAAAATTTCAGTCGGCCATATTTCATCAAGTGTATCCATGACGACACCTTGTATGATAATTCCTGTGATGCTATACACCTCTGGTAAAGTAACACTCAAATTACCTACTGCGGTCTGTTGTTCTGGAAAGAATGGTAAGATGTACGTGGCATTTTCACTACCAAATAAACGGTTGAAAGAATCCGTTCTACAGCATGGTTTCTGACAGACGATGTTCTCATTGGGAATGATTCCTGATTCGATACCGATAGGTTGTGTGTATTCTGGTAGTAAAGACATAATAGTTTATCGAAAGATTTAGAAACGTGCAAATGTTAACAAAATTATTAAGCGTATATGCTGTTGAACTGACTGCATAGCGTAAAAACATAAGTCAATATGCAGCTGTGGACTTTCAGTAATCTAAAGTTTCCTGAATTTGTAGAACTCTCAAATGTTTCGCTTAGATTACAAAAAAGTTATCAATCTCACCCTCACCTCACCCTTACTCCACCATCACCCTCAACCCACCCTCACTCTCAGCCCACGCTCACCCTCACCCACGCTTACCCTCACCCCACACTCATCCCACCCTAACCCTCACCCACCCTCACCCCACACCCCCCACCCACCCCACCCTCACCACCCCCACCCCACCCCACCCCACCCCCCACCCCACACCCTAACCCCACCACCCGACATTCTCCTCACCCCACCCACCACTCACCACCCCACCTCAAACTCACCCCACCCCACCCTCACCCCTCATCCCCCTCACCTTCACCCCACCCTCACCCCACCCTCACCCTTACCCCTTATCACCCCCTCACCCCACCCCTCACCCTCCCCCATCCTTAAATACACCACCACACCTCACCCCACCCTCACCTTCACCCCACCCTCACAACACCCTCACTCACCCCACCCCTCACAACACCCTCAACCTATCCTTACCACCATCCTAACCCTCATCCCACCCTCACCCTCACCCCACCCTTTACCTACCCTCACCCCTCTCACCCCACCCCACCCTCCCCCACCCACCCTAACGCCACTCTCACCCCACCCCACCTCACCCCACCCCACCCTCAAACACCCCCCCCAAACACACCCCACCTCACCTCACCCACCCTTCCCATCACCCCACCCTCACCATCACCCACCCCACACCCTCACCCACCCCCCCACCACCTCACCCCACCCCCCCCCACCTCACCTTCACCCAACTCTCACACCACCCCAAACTCACCCCACCACCCCACCCTCACCCCACCCCCTCACCCACCCCCCTCACCCCACCCCCCACCCTCACCTCACCCCACCCTACCCCACACCCCCCCCACCACCACCCCACACCACCACCCCCCACCCCTAAAACTCACCCCCCACCCTCACCACCACCACCACCTTTACCCTCTACCCACCACCACCCACCCCCCACCACACCCCACCACCACCCCACCACCACCACTCTACCAACACCACCACCCCACCAACACCACCATTCCACCAACACAACCACCCCACCAACACCACCACCCTACCAACACCACCACCCCACTAACACCCACACCCCACCACCACCCTCACCAACCACCACCAGCACCCCACAACCACCTTCACCCCACAACCACCTTCACGCCACCACCACCCTCACCCCACCAGCACCCTCACCTCAACACCACCCACACTGCACCACCACCCAATTATTAAGATGGTAATGATATCGGATCAATTTTCATCAGCCATGGAAATTGTAAATATTTATTTTACTTAAGATATTTAATTATTTCTGATATTTAAACAACAAGAAGTTGATTTACTGTGAGGACCTGGATACAGTGTTATCCGTTAACGCTCTTTATAGCCCTATTTGAACCCTAATTAGCTATACTAATACTAATTAGGTAGTTTTAAACAGACTTTTAAAATCTTTGAAATGCAATAACCCCTCAACAGAATGAGGTTGTACCAATTTGTTTCATTAATAGTTCTCTACCATATAAATGAAAATTAATAGGAAACATTTACGGAATATTACTTCTAGAGCATATGGAATGTCTTCATAGCAAAGTTAGATATGAAATATCAATGAGATTTATTTATGTTTTAATTTTTTTTTCAATGGTGAAGCATTTCGTCTTATACGTCAAGGACAATAAAAGAAAAAAAATTGTGAGAAAAGTGTTTATAAATCTTAATCCATTACAAAGATATTCAAGTTTATTAATGTTCTAAATTTGTTTCTAGAATACTGACTTGTTGTGACCCAAAAAAATAAGATAATGTAAAAAAAAAAAATATCCATAAGGTATCTTAAAGTTCCAGATTTAGGTCGATAACCTGTTTGCTGTTCAGTTAACATGATCCGGAACAGAGTGATCAAGCGCTGCTCTAAAGAAGACAAAAATATAAGAAAAATATTTAGGCCATAGCAATATTTTCAGAGATTTGTAGTTTACAAGCGCTCGATATGTCTGGAAAGCACTACAAAAAAGTAACCCTTAATTTGAAAACCAAACCTGTTTTCAAGTTGTGACGGTTTGACGTCAAAAAAAATCAGATATTTTAGTACAAACTTGGTACCATTTTTAGATATATATATATTCTGATTCTAAGAAGATATTTAGATGGTTTTCTTTATTGTTATATTAATCTCATTGCTCGTTGTCAAACAAAATAGACATGTAATTAAAGGAATTTGACACCCCACCTCGATATTCACAACCAATGAACTCTATTTCCATACACGGCGATGTTCCCATTTTGTGGGATAGATTCTGATAACTGTTGTGTGAATGGGAGAGGGCAGCAAAACTCGCACGATTCGAAAGGAGTCTTCATTTCCGAGAAAAATCTGTAAGTTAAAATGACAATTAAATGATTCAAGATTTAAAGATAGTGTAGATACTAAATATAACATAAGAGCTGAATCAGATGTAGTTAGTGCATTTGAAAGCAAAAACAACAAAATGAATAAGTCACTTACAAACATCTTTGTAAGCTACTGTTTTTGAAGTTAACATAAGAATGAATGTGTTATGACGATTTCATCAGACGACAGATAAGAGAGACTTTCGATGAAAATTAATCCCATTGATGAAAAGGTTGGATTGACGTTGTTTTGAATAAAGATCTATGTGTTTGTTGTAATTAGGGTTGTCATAAGTAGGTGTATATATGTGTGCTGTAAATTGTTGCATGACATTAGCCATTATACACTACGAATTCGGCGTGCGCAAACTGTTGCATTGTTATGTTTATTTTAAATTTGATTGCAAAAACGTGCGTGCTAATAAAAATTGTAATTTATAGGAAAGTCAAATACTTAATATTACAACTAAGCAAATTATATGAGGAAGCTAATACAAACAAGAGAATTCGTAGAAATTAACATAACCTATCATAACAAGATGACGGGCTGAGAGAGATGACGGGCTAAGAAAGGGTAGTCATCATACAAAGCCCTAAACTAATACCACCGCCAACAAACAGAAAACATACAGACAAAATCAAACCGCCTAGAGTTAGGAAATAACGTCAATGTTGACTTTGCAGTTGTGAACCAAACCGGAGATAACCATCCACTCGGACACACCATTCCACTCATTAACAACTCTTTGCGACAATGTTAAACCGTCGAATATCAATCAGTGAGAAATGTTTGGTCAACTCTAAACTGTGACCATTGGAATGGCTCTTGGACAGAAGTGGGTTATACTGAAAGGTGTTCGTTTAATGGTTGAAAAGCTAGGAGATTACATTGGATGTAACTGAAGTGGTTAGTAAGTAAACCAGCAAATGTATAGTTGAATTTGTTGGAGGTTTCCAGAGGAAACATTTTAGTTTCTGAATACATCCTCGTAAAATGTACAAACTGCTACTTACCTGTTGCTCATTTTCGTTTGTCATATATGGTGTAAAATTGTTTTGGTCTAAATCATCCACATCAACATAATGCAACAGGAGTTCAGAAATCCAGGAGTTGTCGGAATCACATCCTTGCATTATAAACCCTCCAACTGTGTATGGCATACCAAATCTAACCTGTTGAAATAAAACCAGCAACAATTAGACGATGAAATTTTAGTAGTTTTTTTTTTGCCCATGGCGGATTAATTCACAACGGAAAGAGCTAAAGACATGCAAATGGTAAAAAGGTAAAAGATAAACATATAAAATGGAAATGCTCACTTGCAGCCAAGGATTTGGATCAACCAAAGGATTACTTTTCCATCCAATAGATGGACTTCTATGAGATTAAAAGGTTGAAGGCGCACTTGAGAGGGAATAGTGCTTTTACTTGATGCCGATATGTCTGCATCCCGTAAAGAACCATCTGACAGGCCAAGTGTGTATTCACAATCTGCAAACATTTTACATAAATTAGATAATACATGTAGCCACTACTAGTAATAGATGCTTTTAAAAATGTTACAGATTACATGAATTTCGATATTTTGTTTGCAAAATTTTCCAAGTTTGCATTTGTTTCATGATCTAGGAGATAATAAATGTCAAGATATCACAATCAAAAGATTACATGAAACCGCACGCGTGCTTAATTATTATGTAACCATCGGATATCGCCCAGCCATCACCCAGTTTCTTTCTTTTTTTGGAAGGGTTTAGCGGCACTACTACAACAATAGATTAGATGATGTCAGTGTGAATCAATCTGATACAACTGCAACTCACCATTATCTTTACATCCAAGAAAGTCAAACTGGAGAGCGGGATTTCTAATCCAATCAAAAGCAAGCACTCTTAGATCAGTAGCATAGATAATAGGGTCAAATGATATGAGTGAAGGACAATGCGCTTCCACGTTCGCAGTAAGTTCCTGGAATGAAATTTTACGTCAAATAAGAATAACATATCATAATCTGCATGGAATTATGAATGTTAAATTTGATAAAATCATAGTAAAGCGGTACAAATTTGTGACAATGTGTTTCTTGTAATACAACTATTTTGTTACTCAAATAACTGAACATCTTAAACAATTTGATGGTTTTATCAAATTTAAAATTACTTGAAAATATTGTAACTGAAAATATATTCTTGCTACATTTTTGTATTCAAACTGAAATTTTGCGTCCATTTATAAAATATAATAACGTATAAGAAACGTATAATAAACTTACTTCATTTTTACCACAAGATAAGCAGGTGACGGTGAATGCAACCTGATAAACTCGTGTTTGAAAACTACGTGTTTTAAACAAACCAAGAATTGTGATACACATACATGGAATTATGCAATGATTACACGACGTGATGCATAAGCGTTAAATTAGTATCCTCTATTTTTGAATACCTTTGTAAGAATTATTGTAAAAAGTTGAGAAATATAACAATTTTCCGAGCTGCATAATAAACAATCGTTCGATTAAAATGTACTGCATATGAAAAGTCACAACATACGTCTGTATCCGTTAAGGTATTTCGATAAATGTGCCAAATGTTGTTATACGTTTTGAACATAACTTGCACTTTGGTCACCCACCCAAAGCTGTTGTCCTGACAGCCACGTGTCACCAATCCGGTAATTACATGTCTGCTTGGAAGATTTATCTGAAACAAACATGGAAAACAAAATTAAATGACAAAATTTAAATATTGCAAAAAGTCCTTCACGAAGGGCCAAATAAAGTTTAGAGACCATTAGAGCCATTAAAAGATAATGGTGCCCAACTTACAGTCCGTGAGCAACCTAAAAATTGGGTACTTTAAAATACCCACAAATTTGATACTTTTATGTATTACGTCATCCATGAGCCTACACATTTAACTAGCCCACACTAAACGTATGGTTTTCTCATTTTTGCTCCAATTGTCTAAAATTTCACTGGATATCCTGAAATTTTGGGGACGGATAGTAAATAGATATTCAAAACTTTTTGGCTGCTGCTATATAAAATATATGCTAGAACAAACTTACTGTGAAAAGCACCGAGCTTGTGTGTCCTTTCCAGCAATTATCAAACCCGAATCTGGAAAAGTTTGCAGGGTGTATAACATATTCATAAGTATCGGTAGAGTCTATCGATGGCAGGGTGAATTCAGTCGTTATATTCGAAGTTGGTGTTTGTCGTGTTGGTATAACAATTGGCAAAGGACATCGACCTTGAAATAAAAAAATGAAAAAAAAAATTATATATCTTAACGGAAATCAAACAAGATTATGTAATTTTCATTATGAAATAATAAATCTAAATGACAAAATAATAATAATAATTGTTCAACAGTTCTCGATATATGTCGTATAGACCATTTTACATGAGCTATGATGTTGCCACATTTGATATGTACTCGTAAATGTATGCAAGACACTTTCAAAATGGTATAGCACCCAGTGTTTCTGGCGTATGCATGATTGTTGCCTGCGTTACGTTTTTGTTTTGCGTTACAAAGTCTCTCCTATGACTCCTAAAGATGAAAATGAATTGTTGGCTTGTAAGTAAACAATTCAGTCAATATTGTTTGTTTTCATCTCTTGACTTTGGTAGACTATATGCACAATTCTGACCACACTTCTTGCAGTTTGGTCCACGCTCCCTATCGAGAAATGTCCCGATTGGGAGATCGAGACATGCGCAGTGACCATAATTCAAATTGTGTCTAATAAGTTTAGCCTTATTATTTTTATTTTTTGCTTGTCAAATTCTGTAATTCTAAAGTTGTATACTTTGGAAATGATATTGGAATTAATATTTCTGTGTATTGTGAGCTTTTGCTGGTGATTAAAATGTTAAAATCTGCTCTTCAAAAAATATTTAAATTGCTGAAATTTCCTGGTGCAGGTAAAATTTGCGCCGGAAAAATAAAGAAAATAATTTCCTCGTTCTGTTGCACCAATAAAATTTGAAAATTTCGCATGGATTTTTCCTACCTTTAACTTTAAACCTTTTTATCGTTATGTATTTTTGAGAGAGATTTAAATTTGGAAAGAAGCATTGTGGGTTGTAATGACAAAAATCTCCCGATTGGGAGATCTCTTGTAAGCTAAAATGTCAAATGTCCATTGATATAAATAAAAAAGATACAATACGGTGCATAACACCAACAATTATCTGCCTTGGTACCTGTGTCCTATCAGATATAGTTTGCGCTGAGATTCCTTTGTCAAAATTCAATTAACGTCTCTGAGCTACGAAATAAGCCACACCCATCATAGCAACGCGGTAACTAGATGGGGCAAACAAACCTCAAATCCGCAATCATGCATAACCAATGCATTGACATTTAGATGTTGATGTGGCCTGCCGCAAGTTTTGATCCATTTATGGCATTTCTCCGGATCTTTAGAGTTATTAGCAAAAGTAATAAACAAAATTCCGTTTGCTAATTGTTCTGGGTAACAGCAGTCAGATTTACAAAGCCCGCAGCGGGCTCGTAAGCGCAATTTTTCTTAAATATTTTGCCGTCACTCAGTTTTGTATATGCAGAATTTTTTTATGCAGTAAATAGCATTGACTACATGAGCGCGCGCCGCTAACTAACTGTGCTGTAACAGTACCACGTAGTATGTTTGCCCCACTTAGTTACGCAGATTTGTTGCTAGGCAAATTTATGTCATGATTGGTTGAAAAAATGTCGATCATCTAAACTCAGACAGTTTAATTTGGAACATTAAGTAACAATTCATTTGGAGTCAGTGATAAGATTAAAAAAAGTAAGACTTCGATTCAATAAGAGTAAGACGTCAAGATGGCCGTTCTTTCCTGTCGCTTTTACTTAGCAATACCAAATTTTATGGACATAAATAAATAAAACAACATTATCATAAATTTATCATCATAAAGAGTTTAATCACGTTTGTTTGTTATCTCATCACCCACATATACATTATATGTGGGGATGAGATATTGTAGTCATTTTGCTGTATAGGCAAATAACTGCCTATATCTCCTACACTTACATGGCCACCCCTTTTATATTAGGGGGCTGGTGGGGCCCACCAGGGTCTCATATGATGACCTCATATATTAGGGGTTAGGGTCATAAGTTGTTTGCGTTTGTCCGTGTGCCTGTGTGTGCGCGCGCGTGCGTATGCAACAATTAATTTTGTGTCGCTTATAACTCAAAAACTGTAATACACACATGAAACCAAAATTTAATGGACGGGTACCCTGGTCCAGGAAACTTTTGTCTCCAAGATTTTAGGCTACAAAGGTCAAAGGGCACAGGTCAAATGAAACAAGTTTTTGGTGATGGTGTATCTTTTGAAGGATTTACTTGGTATCTTTACAAATGGCATTGGTGGGTAGGGTTTAACATTCTAACTAAAATTTAAGATAATTGGCGGTCAAAAGGTCAAAGGTCATTGTTCAAAGGTCAAATAAGTGCTTTTGTATGCAAAATTTTGCTCTATATTAAACTCAAAAAGTACAATACCTATACCAACCCTACGTTGTACCATGATACTTTGGTACATAAATTGTGTCCCGTAGTCTCTGGGGTCAAAAGGTCAAAATCACAGAGCTATTGACCACTTATTTCCCTATATTTATGGAATGGCAAGTGTGACGTGGGCATGAATGATGTCATACAGTAGGGTACGATAAATGTGAAATTTTTCAGAAGTTTTTTCAGTGATGAGGGTCAAGTGTCAGAAGTAGAGGTCAAATATGTAATTTTATGGGTAATTATGTACTAATTTGTACATTTTGTGCCACTTTAAATTCCGAAAGTGCAAGACTATACCAATCTATGTTTGTATCATGATACTGTGGTACATAAACTGGTGTCCCATAAACTCTGGAGTCAAAAGTTCAAAGGTCACACAGCTAGTGACCACTTTGAACATTTTCCCCGAATAGTTTTGGAATGGGAAAGTGATCTGAGCGTGGGCGGTGTCAGATAGTAGGGTAAGATAAATGCCAAAAAAATTCAGATGTTGTTTTAATGGTTAGGGTCAAAGGTCAAATATGCGATTTATGGGGTAATTATGTGGTAATTTATACAATTTAGTACCACTTTTTACTCCAAGAGGGCAAGATCTGTACCAATCCTATGTTGTATACCATGATGCCTTGGTAGATGAACTTGTATTCTGTAAATCTGGGGTCAAAAAGTCAAAGGTCACAGAGCTATTGACCACTTTTCACCATTTCCCTATAGTTATGGAATGGTAAGTGTGACGTAAGCATGAATGATGTCATACAGTAGGGTACAATAAATGTACAATTTTTAGAAGTTGTTTCAGTGATGAGGGTCACGGGTCAGAAGTTAGAGGTGAAATATGTGATTTTAGGGGTAATTATGTACTAAATTGTACATTTTTGTGCCATTTAAATTCCGAAATGCAAGACGTATACCAATCCTATGTTTGTATCATGATACTGTGGTGTATAAACTTGTGTCCCATAAACTCTGGGTCAAAATTTTAAAGATCACACAGCTAGTGACCCATTTGAAGCATTTACCCCCATAGTTTTAAAATGGTAAGAGTGATCTCAAGAACAAAAGTCAGAAAGCTGTGATCGGTGTGTCATATAGTAGGGTAAGATAAATCTCGTGGGTGGTGTCAAAAAAGATATATTTAAACAAAAACAGATGTTCTTTAGATGGTTAGGGTCAAAGGGCAAACGTAAAATATGCGATTGTAGGGGTAATTATGTTGTAATTGTACATTTTAGTACCACTTTAAACTCAAAGAGAGCAAGATCTGTACCAATCCTATGTTGTACCATGATACCTTGGTACATGAACTTGTGTCCTGTAAATCTGGGGTCAAGTGGTCAAATGTCACAGAACTAGTGAACAACTTTAAGTCATTTCCGCCCAAATTTTTGGAATGGTAATTAATGGAATTTTTAAACTCCGAAAATGGCAAGACCTATACCAACCTTATGTTGTACCATGATGCCTTGGCAAATGAACTTGTGTCCCGTAGACTCTGGGGTCCCAAGGTCAAAAGTCACAGAGCTATAGTGACCCTGTTAGCTATTTCCCCCATTATGCTGTAAGCTTAAGGTGATGAGATCAGCAACTCTATGGATTGCTTTCTTGTTTGTTTGATTTTTTTTGTTTGTTTGTTTGTTGAGGCTTAACGGCACTGCGACAGTCAGTCAGTGTTTAATAATAAGAGTAAAAGAGTAAAACAACTTACTTGGTATGGAAACGTACTTCAGTGGGTCACATTCTAGAATGCAAAAGAAATTCAAACAGGGAACTTGAGAATTTGATTAATTAGCAATTGGCATTGTAAATAGCAATTTTCGTTTCAGAGATGGAACAGAACAGGTATAATATTTTTGTAATTATTGCCTCTTATCTGCAATTAGGTCTATATCATTGCTTGTATGTGCTATGCTATATCCCACAATGTTTTGCGTTGGTTGAAATTCATGTTATAGGGCTAGTTCTCTTGACCTGTTGGCAAACGCAATGCAGTAAACAGCATTTCATGAAACCCGAGCATATAATCTCCCTGATATAATAATACAAAATTGTATCCTCGCCATATTTTACCAGATTCTGTTCTGATGAACAAGTCGTATGTTTCCTTCGACTGAATATAGTTCATTCTCCCATCCACATTGGGGGAACTTGAAGTCCAAATACACCGTACCTGCGAGGATGGAGAATGTTGCTCAAATCTAAATGACAGAAAATAAAAATAAAATATTTTTTTCTTTGAAGCTTTGAAAGAGAATTTTCTTGCAATATTACCAATCGATTACATTTTTATGGTCCTTTTTCATCAATTTTCATTTCACATCCACTTTAATTTAAGCGATATCATTGATAAAAATATTTTCATTGTGATGCAAATAAGCTTATTAAAATGCACACACAACCCCTAATCATGCTAACTCGAACAGTACCCAGCTACATGAGAGTATACCATTTATAAGTTAAGTTATGAAAACTTTAACCAAAAACTTTTATCAAAACTTTAATCTGACAAAAATTTTCATTGTTATGCAATTAAGCTAATTAGTATGCACACACAACTCCCCCCCCCTTCCCAATCATGCTCATTTGAACAGTACTTATGTCCTCTACCTCTAGGCCAAGTCACATGACTGTACACCATTCATAACTTAAATTATGAAAACTTTAACCAAAACTTTACCGGACGCCGACGCGGACGAGGACGCCGATGACGCGATGGGGGTAGTAGATTAACTCTACTATTCTTAAAATAGTCGAGCTAAAAATGCTAAAATATAATTATTTCTGAAGCTGTTTGGACATTCGTTAGCGAAAAATTAAATACGGAACGCCTTCTATTAGAGTACTTCAACTATGTCCCTACAAATTGTCCCTCTTTTCGTTTAGTGACAAATGTCAAAATTGAAATGATTAATTCCGCATACTGACGAATGTTCGAGAAAAGTTTAAAGTTACATGAAATAAAAGTTGATAAACGTATTATATAGCTTTATATATCATTGGAAAATGAAAATGCTAATCTTTTGACAATTGTACTTACAATAAAGTTATTTTAAGCAAAAAAATCTTATTTCATGAAGGTTTAAAAACATTCGTCAGTATGCGGAAATAATAATTCAGTATTTCGCGCCGATTTTCGTTTCACCTAAATAAGACATTCGTCAGTATGCGGAAACGAGGGACGAAATATTCCCTAAATCAAACCGGCACTCCATTTTAATTCCAAAGCAGTCGAAGGCAAAAACAAAATGATAAATTAACACAAAAATTTTGTTTCGTTAATGCGGGAATCTCGTCTCGAAAATACCCCCCACTTCTTTCCTCCTCCTCCCCACCCCACCCCCCTCCCCCACCCTTTCTTCTAGTAATTTTTCTACATACTAACGCCTTGTCTCTTTTTCGCGGTGGTTATTGATTTTTGTCAGTTGATGCAAATATTTAAACCAATCAAAAGTGTTAAACTGTATTTTGTATTCAGAAACCTCCCAGGTATTTTTTTGTCAACGTTAACACGATCACTAGGCTAGTCTTTGACGTTCTTTTCTCCTTCAAAGTATCTCTAAAATGAATCCAAGTATAATTCTAACTGTCTAAGAAATTGAAATATCGGATACGAAGTTAATTTTTGGTGAAATAAATATTACATGAAATATATAACACAATTAATTACAGTAATGTGATTAAGCGATAAGTGCCCCAAAATCAAAAAACTTTAAATTTAGGAATTTTCAATATAGATATGATAATCTTTGATATCTGAAGATGCTAATGATCGTGTTAACAGGTTAACTGACATGCACTTATTTAACTTCAACATCTACTTCCTTAACATAGCAAAAAAAATAGTTACTTTCTTCCTCGTTTTGTTTCGCATGACTTCCTTCGTCTCATAAGATGGTAATATATGATAATCTGCTTTTGGTTTGGCAGAATAAAACAACTTGTACGACTGAAGAGTCAACTCACAAAAATGTTTGACATTGGAATCCGGTCTCGTAGTAACATCTTTCAGCGCAGTATGACTTCATTAAATTTCCCCATTAAGGTACGAATTTCATAAGATTTGGGTAGATACTGGTGAAGTTAAATAACTTTTTAGGCTCTCGTCTAAACGTGTAAAAAGTCAACGATGAACCTATCAGGAAAAGGAAAGCATGACTACTTGTGATTTGACAATTTGAACAACGGATTACAATACTTCTACGAAATTCTGCCATAATAACAATACTTAACAACAACTGCAAACCATGTTGTATCCTTTGCAGTAGATAGATTGTTCGGTTACTTTATAAACCATGCGGGAGAAACCTTTGGTTTTGTGGATCAATCAGAATAATAATTAATAAATTATGTTTTAGAAGCAACACCATCCAAAACCAGATATCGCAAACAATGCAAATCCCCTCGTCGCTAATAACATGCTTTCCACCTATGCCACAATTGCCATCCCACTCTCTGTTCTGCATGATGTCCCATCCTATATCCCTCCCTACAGGAAATCATACCTGAAATCCAGATACCATCCACATCATGACCAATGTACCATCACACCTGCAATCACGATGACATCTCACCATGCCTTGTCCACCCTGTCCCATATACCATGCCACCCTGTCCCATATACCATGCCACACTGTCCCACATACCCTCTCTCCCTGCCACATATACCATACACACCTGTCCCACACGCCATCCCTCCTGTCACATATTCCATGCCACCTTGTCCACATCCCATCCATCCCTGTACCATCGTACCCTGTCCCACATGCCATCCTTCCATGTACCATGTGCCATCCCACCCTGTCCTACATATGAAAGATTTGCGCCTTTACATCAGGACGTTCTGTTTTTCCACAAGTTAGTAAATCGAACATCTCAAGACCACCAAAATGTACATCACTGCCCTCACACTCCATACATACAGTGTACGATTATACATGCACTGTACGTACGGAATTTATTTCAGGAATGGTTTAAGAGGACACAGCGTGTACATTATTTAAGAAATATTTGGTGAGGGCGCTGCAAGTAGCAATGCGTACATGTCGGGGCACAATATTGGCATGAGGCCATTCATCCTATCTCACATGCTACCCCACCCTGTCTCCCATGCCATCCCACCTTGTCCCACATGTCATCGCAGCCTGTCATAGATGCCATGACACTGCCTTGTTTCATATGCCACGCCACCCTGCCCCACATGCTATCCCACCCTGTCCTATATGCCATGACATCCTGTCCCACGTTAAATGGTACCATGTCCCACATTCCACCCTGTCCAACATTTCATCCCATCCTGTCCCCATGCCATCCACCTTTATCCCAATATCTACCAAACATTCTACCATCTTCCACCCAACATTATTTCCTCTAACTCACATCCCTCACTTTTATCAACTCAACATGCCCCATTCTCCTATCATCCCCTTTCACCTGCCATACTCCGTTCATCTACCATCCTCCATTCACCTACAGTTCTCTATTCCTCAACATGCCCCATTCACCTACCATCATCCATTCACCTACTACCCCAACCCACATTTTGCCATCCACTCATCTGCCAAATACTCTTAACCAACTCATCATTCCAACCTTCACTATTACCTGCACTCACTTCATTGCACTAGAGCCTCACCCCCAGCGTTAACTTAAATCTGACACTTCCAATAAAAACATGCTCAACTTTTCCGCTTATAAACCAAATCTAACTCCCATCCCACTACTTCTATCAACTCAACATGCTCCATCCACCTACCATCCCTCCTTCATCCGTCATCCTCCCTTCATCTACCTTTCTCTAGTCCTCAACATGCCCCCATTCACCTACCATCCCCATTTACCTAATATCCCCCATTCACCTACCATCATGCATTCCCCTACTACCCCAACCCCACCTTTTGCCATCCACTCATTTACCAAATATATTCTTAACCAACTCATCATTCCAACCTTCACTATAACCTCCACTCACTCCATTGTACTACAGAACCCCCCCCCCACCCCTTCCCAGCCTCAACTTAAATCTGACACTTTAAATAGAAACATGCTCAACATTTTCCCCTTATAAACCAAATAGGGCTGTTCTAGCTGCCAAATCAGACTGAAAATTAATTGCAGATGAACATGGGAGTTTATTAAAAGCCTATTATGTTTCCACTCTATTCTAGCGAAACCCATTTCACACTTCATTATAAATTCCATTCAGTCATCATTTCTATTATTCAACTTTTTCATCCAAAACAAATCATCCTTTAATTGCTGCTCTTCAAGTCTTGAATGCATTTGTTCCCTTTATCAGTTTATATAAATTTCTTTCAAAAAATAGTGGAATTCCTTTCCTAGGGCAGCAACCTTTTGTTCCCTAGTAGGCTGGACGGACAATAGATGTGGCCGGACGGACGGACGGACAGGCAAACAAACGGACGGACGGACAGACAAACATACGAACGGACAAACGGACGAACAAACGAACGGACAAACGGACGAACGATAAAGATGCAATATCCCCTCTTTACCAACTTCGTTGGCAAAAGAATACTTAACCATGCATCACATTTATAGTTACTGCAAAGAAAAACTTTAAAAGTTTGTACAAACAAATATGAAATCAAAATGAGGTGATTTGTTTTGTATGATATATCAAAGAAGCCAACCTTATACAGTGGTATGAACATTCGGATTCAAAAATGTCATGGTTTATAATTAAAGAGCAGCACTACGCAAAATTTACAATGCGTCATATTTATTGCTACTGTGAAGACAAACTTTAAAAGTTTGTATAAACAAATTTCAATAAAAATACAAACGATAAAATGCTATATCCCTCTTCACCAACCTCGTTACTTTACAAACTTTGTATCAAAATAAAACTTGAAATCAAAATAAGATGATTTTGTTTTATATGATACCAGACCAATCTTATGTTGTATGATTCGTTGGGATTCTAAAACTTCATGGTTTATAAATTCAAAGGCAGCACTATGCAAAATTAACCATGCGTCATAGTATCTTTTTCTGCGAAGACAAACTTTAAAAGCTTGAATAAACAAATTTGAAGTCAAAATAAAGTGATTTTGTTTGATATAATACCTGGCCAACATTAGTTGTATTGATCATTCGATTCAGAAAATTCATGGTTTATAATCAAAGAGGTAAAACACCACTCAAAATGTACCATGCGTCATATTATCTTTTATTGCGAAGACAAACTTCAAAAGCTTGCATAAACAAATTTGAAATCAAATTAAGATGATTTGCTTTACATGATACATCAAACAAGTCAACCTTTTGTGGTATGGATCATTCGGATTCTCAAATGTTATGGTTTATAATCAAAGAAGCAGCACTACGCAACATTTACCACGCGTCATATTTACTTTTACTGCAAGACGAACTTTGAAAGCATGTATAAACAAATCTGAAATCAAAATGAGATGAATTGTTCTTTATATGATACATCAAACACGCCATTGGTTTGAAGGTGCGATATTGGCCGTTCAGTTCTAATTTTTGATTGGTTGAAATTTCAAACAATTGCAAAACGCGCCTCTTTCGATCATATTTTGAACTATATTAAGTATACAATACAATACAATTTTTTACAGTGCTCTAGCCATCTCGCCTTTATCACAAACATAAATGATATAAATTAAATAGTACATGATTGAGGTCCTTACAGCAAACAATAATTACAGAGAAAGAAACAAACGTATTGCTTTCATTGCGTTTAAAATAAAATGTGATAACCGCAAAAATAAGTATTTAGAATTAGCTGATAAGATTTTATATGTTAATCTAGTTGCGGGTTAAACAAATATTTAGGAATAAATTTACAATGGATTTCAGAAAGGAATGGACAAATTAATAGAAAATGATATTCATCTCCAACTTCGTTTAAATTGCAAACTTGACAAAATCTCTGTTTATAAGTTATATTACAATAACAGCCTTCGTTGACTTTAATTTCAAGGCAAGCACATCTGATTTTGGAAATCAATTTTGTAAGTTTAAAAAAATTATTAAATAATAGGTATGGCTCTGCACAATTTTTTTTTTAAATTGTACATAACAACGCAAAGAACTTCTATAATTAATATCACTTAACCAATTCCGTCTATCTATATCACAAACTCGCTGGCTTAACTTTTCATAAACATGTGTATTGATCCCTTCTCCTGCCCTTCCCAACTGCCCAAGCATTGCCAAACCCAGTTTCATACAAAATATTTTTAACACACAGTCCCATTGTAGCACTCCTTTGTTTTCCAACACTCTTTGTTCTACATAACAATGAGTCTGAAACCAATCGTTACAACCTAGCTTTAGTAAGAAATCTTAATCAATAACTTATTTGCTTTAGTATTGTTTGACTTTTAAAGGAAAAACGACCCAGCTCTCTTAGAGCTAGAATATTTATGGCAATTAGTGGTAAACCTAAAAATATTCATGAAGCAAAAATTGTAAACTCTTAGTGTACTTTCATGGGGAGTGATACCTCATAACATTTGGAGGACATTACTTCCAGGTAAATCAATACATGTCAATAATTCTAGACAAAATTTTCTTTAAATTGAACAAAACAACTGAGACTTTTAACTTGGGATTTTGACAATTCTGGCGTAAAATTTAATCCTAAGTAATTATAGTTATTTACAGTCTCAATAATCTTGTCTTTGAAATAAAACGTCCACTTCTTGCAATGTGTCCACACTTTCTAAAAAAATTACTTTCGTTTAATCTGAATTTACAGTAAAATCATTCTCTTAACAATAATCTTGGAAAACATTCAGTAAACTTTGTAAGGAATAAACATTTTCTGAAAGGATAGCGAGTTCATCTGCATAAAGAAGACAACATATATTATTGTTATTTAATAAGAATTTTGCGGGTGTTTGTGGACTTCAATCACTCTTCAATACCATTGATATACAGTAAAATAAGTACGGGGATAAATTACAACCTTTTCAAACCAATCGCACAATTTGTTTTTCTTGAATAAAATACTGCGATTGATGTTATAAAATGCGGCTTTAAAATCAACAAAAGTGGCGTAAAGTTTACCGCGTGGTTTACTCAATGCTTTAGAAATGACAGTGTGAAGTACAAAGGAATTATCAATCGTAGAGAACCCTGCTCGAAAACCTGCCTGAACAGGAAAAAGGATACTATGATCCAAGAGCCAATCACATAGTCTATTACATAAATGTATTGTAAATACTTTTCCTAAAGCACACATGGTGAAATAGGCCGATAACTACTCGGTAAGCCTTTATCCCTTTTCTTGAATACAGGACAAATTATTCAAACTTGCCAAGCACTGAGAAATTTGCCAGTACAAAGGATTCTAACAAACAATGGATGTATAGCACGCCCCAGCGCCTTAGGTGAATTTTTGATGATTTCAATTTGAATACCATCGATACCACAAGATTTGCCTTATTTTTGTGAATTGATTGCTTTCTCATCTTCATTAATTGTAATGTCGACATCTACAATATTATCAGAATTTTTCAATGGGAATATGAAATATGAAAAATACTGTAGATTCGTTAACTTCAAAAACAGATTTAAAGTACTCAAACCATTCAATAGCTGTAATATCATTTGCATTTCTTATGTGTGGGAGCTTTAAAGAAAGCCCAAAACTTCTTAATTTTTTTTTGCTTTGCTAAAGTAAGAGCTTCTTTGTTTGATTTTCTATGAATTGAGTTTCCTTGTATGTAATGAATTTACTGTAGCTTTTCTTTATATCACAAAAACGTTCCTGACTTTCATTGCTACGTTATATTTTATGTTCTTTAAGCGCTTTCCTAACTCTTGATTTAAATTCAAAATAATCTTGATCAAACCAATTATGTGGCTTCAGAGGATTTGCATTTCCCTTAATGCATCTCACACCATAGATCCTCTTAATAAATCATTTATTTGTGTCACTGCTACTTCAGGATTGTTATTCTCCAAATAGCCCATAATTTCCTTTATTTCGTCTACTAAGTCCAGTGTATTATTATTCCCCACTATTCAGAATATCCACTATGCCTATATTGTACCAGACTGATTTCATTAGAGAACACAATCAATAGACTGTGATCGATCACCACTGACATTGGTATAGTGAGCACTATTTACGTAATTAATATCAAAGTTTAGAGGTAAATGTGGCGAATCTACAGCGTCACCAACTATACAATTTGTAATTACTTTGTTATCGAGCAAATTCTGAGATGCTATTATGTAATCAACGACACTTTGCCCCATTGATGAAATGTAAGCATAGCCTCCAGTTTCACTTACAGGGCAATCTACCATTACAAATCCGCACATTAGTATTTCTGCATAAATCAATTAACAAATTACCATACAAGTTAACACCATTATCAACAGAGTATCGACATGAATGAATATCAGGTTCAGGAAATTCCTAAAGTATTGTTATCGTCCAGTTTAGTACAATCCGACAATTGAGCAGCTCTAGCATCAAGTTCTCCAACAATTATATTTATTGAGCATTCATTATGCAAACTATCTAGAACAACAATGTCTTGTTCTAGTCTTTCAAAAAATGTCACATCAGAATATGGTGAATTCTCAGGTGGGTTGTACAATGCACACAAATATATCGGCGGGTTGTTTACAGAAGAAGGAAGATGCACCCATATGTGATTATCAGAACCTAAGTTCTGTACTCGCTGTAATTTTAAGCTACTCTTGTATAACACAGAAAGACCTCCAGAATTTCTCTTAGCCCTGAAATACGTTTCCTTATTGCTGAAAATTTTTTGTAGCCTTTATAATTATTTCGTCACTGTTTCTAGCAAAGTTTTATAAAATAAATTACATACAAGCTGTGCAGTACTACTTAAAATTCAAGATTTTTTTTTTTGCGAATACCTTCAACATTCCACACAAGTATTTTATATTATGTTACTCCTATAATTAATGACGTGGGTCCTATGCTCTTGGGTCACGGTGGATTGTCTGTCAATTGCGGGAAATAAATCGGTCTAACGAAACTCTTTGCTTGTACCAGTTCTTGAACGGCCATGGCCTGACCGTCAATCTTGTTTCTTTTTTATGGAGTTGGTATTTTCGTCCCAGATAAATGCCTCACCCTCGATAATCAATTTATCAAAGCGAATTCTCGCCTTCTTGTCTTCATCTTGGCTTCCTTCATATAGGGCAGCAGTTTCTTTTGCAGGTACCTACCTAGTGTGCTTTGTTAAGTCTTTGCTTACCCGAAATCCGATGCCTTTCAGTTTTTTTATCGCCTCCCTCAGCACGAGTTCCTTGTCATTGAATTTGTTTAAACTTGGCAATGACTGGGTTGGGGTTTACCTTTCGATTTTAGTCGGTGATATCTTTGAAGGGTAATTGTATCAGCATCGAGACCTAAGTTTTTCCCCATGAACGATTTCAATTTTGTTTCCGTTTCGCCAATGAATCTTTAGGGATGTCTGGTATGCCAAAAATAAGAGATTTTCCCGATGGAGACGTGCTTCAACTTGATCATTTCTAAGTTTAAAGTCATGTAGTTTCTTCTATATTTTGGTGTTATCAGTTTCTAAGTCATTTTGTACGTCTTCAATGTTAGCCATTCTTGTCTTGTAATAAGCTTAAATCACGAGAATGCCATCGACTTTTGTATTCAAGTCAGTTATGTTTTTGTTGATTTCTGTCAATATTGCAGGTAAATCAACTTTCACCTTCAGCTTGATGAGTTCTCGTATTTCTGGATCCTGAGTTAAGTTTCAACATCTCCTGCTAGTAATAACAAAAGTACACATACCAAAGTATTCTTCAAAATTATGCATTGGAGATACCAGCGATTCCTGTAATATGGTTTGTATGAATAACGTAGCTTGAAGGAAAGTTTACATCTTCTGATACAGTGTTGATGTGGCCAAATCGATTTGCCAAACGTAGCCTGTTCAAACCTCGTCAAGGCAGTATTTTTTGTGTCTATATCTCATTTGAATTAAAAGACGGCTCCGAGCTATTATCCGAGTTAATTTCAGTTAATAGCTTCATTATTAAACAAACGACAAATTTGTACAGCTCGGTTCAACTCGG
>JAIGNY010001411.1:0-22500 GCA_020152595.1 Chiridota heheva | reverse complement strand
ATTGATCCTCTTTGCTGAACACAGCTGCCGTCATTGCATACAAAATCCCCCTCATCACATTCTGATAAAGAAAAAGGCTTAAATCAACAAAGGCGCAGAAAATGAGGAAAGGTAAACACCTCTAGTCCAAAAAGTGGGGACCAATTTATTCCTTGCCCCAACAAATTTCTTTCCTACGCCTATGTACATCAATAAACACCAAGTTGATTCATTTTTTACTTGTTTTGATTTCTATTTTTAGCCAATTAGTGTCGTAAAAGTGTGTTTACTTTCTCTGCAAATAAGATTTTGATCACGTTGTTTAAGGGACACTCTTGACAATATTTTACTGTACTCTGAAAATCTGACATATTCATATCTGATGAACAAAAATCTCACAATAACTATGTGTATTTATTTCTTTGAAGCTAACGAAATAAACATACTGCATTTTATAACCCCAACTTTTTTAAGAAACACGTTTGGTAACAATTCAGAGAAAGAGAATTTGCAGAGTACCATAGATCATTATTTTGAATTTTATCAAATGGGAACTCGAAATAAAAGTGAAAGCGTTCTTTTGTGTAAATTATTGTGTTATTCAATGAAGAGCCTGCAGTTTCGTTCACGCGCCCCGTCCATTATTGTTGCTGATTGCAGATATGTTCACACATGGAGTACATTAAAATACAATTAAAAGTCAATATGAAGGACGTATAAATTTAGTTACAGCTCGATTTGGGATTTAGTGTCCTTAATGTTATTCAATCAGTACCGTGACAGATAGAATACTTACTTGGTTAATAAATGGATCTATAAAATAATGCGGTTTCTCTTTCGTCGAGTTATTTTTTCAAACTGAGATTTTCTTATAAATAATAGAATCGAATAATCCTTGAACAGCTCTAGGAACCTGTCTGGGTACGAAATAAGCCACACCTACCAGAGCAACGTGGTAACTTAGTTGGGGCAAGCAAACCTCAAATCCGCAATCATGCATGACCAATGTATTGCCCTTTAGATGTTCGCGAGGCTTGCTGCAAGTTTTGATCCATTTATATCATTTCTCCGGATCTTTAGATTTTTTAGTAAAAGGGATAAACAAAATTCAAGTTCTGGGTAGCAGCAATCAGATTTACAAAGCCTGCAGCGCGCCCGTAAGCGCAATTTTTGTTTATCATTTTGTCGTCATTCAAGTCTTTGTGTGCAGGAATTTGTTTTGTACAGCAAATTGCATTGACTACTGAGCGCGCGCCGCTAGCTGGCTGTAGGGTACAAGTACCGCGTAAGATGTTTTCCCAACGTAGTTACGCATATTTTGTTGCTAGGCAAAATCATGGGGTGATTGGTTAAAAAAGCTGTCAATCATCAAACCCAGAGAAGTTAATTGGTTCTACATTTCATGTATGAAAACAAAAGGTTCTTGAAATAATAGGAATTATATCAATTATATAAAGTATGCATAAAACAGGTACTTTTTGTGTCAGCCCCTGATAATACGATCCTTATTGAATATTCGGCATAAAAAGTTTTCAGTGAAATCCAAAACCAATCCGCTTGGATGAAGACACGATGTAAGAAGAACGTTTTTCCTAAACCTTCGCCGAAGTAGTTTTGTCGGAAAATAGTAGTGGAATTTTCCTGTCGATTGCGTCCGGTCCCGATTGTAAGAAAAGAGAAGCTTCCGTCAAATCCAGATACACGTTCAATGTCAAGTTGTATGGTGTTGTTGGGTGCTATCTCGAAGAACGTTGTCGCCATGCAATTTTTGTCTGAGAATTCTGATTGTAATATGTATGACCAATTGCTGGATTGCACACCGGTTAGATCAATATACGTGTTAATTTCGTCACAACTAACCGCTTGTTCAATATCTGTAAAAGAGATATAGTTAGATGGTGTACGATTACGAAATAGACACATTAAAGGATTAGTTCAGTAGTCATATGAAAGAGAATTTAAAACAAACAAAATGCGTAACAAAGCATTTAAAAATCTTATTCCGTTAATGAGATATTCAAGTTTATAGCTCTTTCTTATGTAGAAATTACTCAGTGTAATAAGTCTACTATGAAAGGTAGGCGCTTTCATCCTCACATTCTTAACAATTAACAACTTCTATTTTCAAAATAGATTTTTATTGTCAAAATGGACTGGAATAAAGCCTTAATATTTCCATTATACTGCATTTTTAGTACTTAAAAAACTCTGTACCAGAATAGCTAACAAAATTTGTATTTGCTATTCTGGTACAAAGTGTATCAAATACAAAAAATGGGGCATAACGGTAATAAGAAGGCTTTATTCCAGTCCATTTTTACCATAAAAATCCATTTTGAAAATAGAAGCTATTAATTGCTTATGCATTGTAAAGAACACTAATTTACCTTTGTTACTATCTTAATTATCGTTCTCCAAATTTTCTTCAGATGGTAAATCTGCCCCGCTAAGCGTAGCGGGGATATTTACGAGACTTATACTTACCTGCCATGCTATAAATATGCAATCTGGTCACATGACCTAATTCTAACGCACCTCTAACCGACTTTGAAAACGTAGTTACCAGCCAGCCCTGACCTCCATATAACCTCTATCAACCCTCACTTAACATTCCACTGACGCCTGAACGAAAGGGGAAGCAGGCCGGGATGCATGGAAGGTAAGTAAAACTCTCGTAAATGTCCCCGCCACGATTAGCGGGATAAATTTACTTCAAGTTATATCTTACCTTCCATGCAATAAATATGCAATCAGATTGCAACCGAGGATAGGAAGGAAAGGAGTTCAGGTCGCAGCACAATTCTCTAAAGGATGAAAGACCACAGAGTGGAAAGTACTAAAACATTGTAAACCACTTCTAGTTACAGTCAAATCGAACAAAGCACTATTCGTTAACAGTAACTGAGGCAAACATTGCATAAACCTGAGTTAAAAATTCGGAAAACATGCCAACCGGAAGAAAATTTGGACACGATATGATATCATAGTAGTGTCTACAATAACGCCATAAAACGCACCGGGCTCGTCCACGAGACGGAACCGTGTACTAGTTAAAACGAAATGAAAAATTCCCGCAACGGGGAAAAATTCGTCAGCGCCTAACTGCATAAGAGCAAAAGTTGGCGGGGTAACACGAACTTCGCAAAGTAAGTCAGGCAAAAACAAGGAAAAAAGCGCGATATGCGTTTTCCCGAAGAGCGGCACGAAAAATTCCGTCAAAGGGGCTATGCATACCCCGGCCGTTCCATGAACAGTGTTGACTACTTTAAGACAAAGCTACTAAACGATCCATTTAAAGAAAATGTATCGTGACACAGTGCGATGAGATCTCCGTGTACCTTCCCAGTGGTCGCGAGTCAATGATTGTAGACCCAGCTGGAAAACCTCGGTGGATGTTTGCAAGCTATCCCAGAGCCCATGACTGAACCAAGTCTGGGAGGGCCCCCTCCAAAACGGTGATAGAAAGGGTGGGTAGGGGGGACAACTCCGCAGAAAGGCCTTGCTACGCCAAGGAAAGGCAGACTAAAGTCACACCGTCAAACGAAGTGCTCTGGGACTGTGATGCAGTTTGCCGAAACCCGGAAAGAAAAAAACGTTGTCCCTGACCAGAGGTTCGTACGGTAAGCCTGCAAGGTCTTGAGCAGCTGAGATATGAGCCGCAGTTGGCCGGGCAAAGTGGGCGCCACCGGTCGTACGTCGCCTTACTTAGCATACTCGGAACTAGCGTGAAAGGCGGAAAATGTAACTCACATAGTGAGTCTTTTTGAAAGTTAATGCGTTGACCTCGAAATGCGCAGGTCAAAAGAAAGAACGCAAAGAATTGATAGCTTGCGATCGTCCACGGAGAAGGGCAGACCTACGTCTGGAAGACCGAATAAGGTCCTGGTCGCTCTGGTCACCTATGGGAAGCACGCCTATTATGTGTGGCTTCCACTGAAGTGAAACGATTGTGATCATTGTCTCGCAGTCCGAGATGAGCGGCCTTAACGCTGGCATAGTTCGTCCTGTGCCAAAACAAAAGAAAAGATTCCAGAAACTCTTGGGAGTCTGTTCCCATCTGTCCGAAAAGAAGACCACAACAATGGTGTAAAGTCGGCGGCAATCTGAATTGCCTTGCTCAGCACTAGCGGTAAAAGGTGAAAAATGCCTGACATACTGCCTGTGAAAAAGGCCAAGTACCTGTCCAAGTTTCTGTTATAGAGGGTCACATGAAATGTGCCCCCACCTCGACCAAGACGCATCCGTCGGCACTGACGGTGAAATTTTGATGGGTGAAAACTTTGTTCTCACAACAGGTGGGAGCGTCCACACTACCACCAAACGGGGGTGGCCACCGACTAAACGTGTAAAGCGGAGGTACTGATTGAGACCATCTTTAGCCCGAGGGTAGACTTTAATACCGTCCTCTCCATGACTCAGTCTGGGGGTGTCGAAAATACGCATAGGTCGCTGTTGGCCGGTCGTGTGTGGGGGCAACAACCTCTCCTCTACGGTCTGTGTGTTCCAAGACGGAAGCCTGGACGTAAAGAGGTTCATGAAGGAAGGAAACGTCCTCTCATGTATGGAACTAAAATTCTTCCCATTAGCGCTTCCCGCTTCATTCTCTGTCCCTACTCATGGACCTGCTCCGTTGTGGAGAGAACCGGGGAGAGAAATACGCGAAATGCCGAACGTCGGCGAATTGCTCAGGGTGAAATGCTGTTAAATGGGAAGAGTCATTCAGGCTGATAGCACTGATAAGTTAAATCTAGCTTGGGGTTAACGTACGTCGTAAACTTTACGGGCCGTTAACTGTAGAAACTCGTACAACAGCGGAGCTGTGGAGACCCTGTGATTGCGGAGCAACGTGGCAAAAAAGACTTCTGATCCTGAGCAAAGTTTGTTTAAACTTTACTGAACTAAACCAATGGTTACCGAATTTAAAGGCAGGCCGTTAATATAAAACGTATACAAAAAAGGCTGCAAACCGTGTAAGGCTATGTAGCTGCGAGACGGTTTTGGGTCGTAAGACCGCGGAGCCGTAAGACATTGTCTACGGCTCCAAAGCGGTGTCTAAAAACTGTAACAGTTGCGGAACCACTTAGCTCAAGGCCACTGCTATCAACAGCGAAACTTGTATATGAAGTTGATTAAAAACGGTGTTAACGTACGACGTATAGTTACAACCTTGGGGTTGCGGAGCCTATAGCTACCGATGTGAAGAAAACTAATACCGTATGCCTTTTTACGGGTAGTAAACTAACAGGCCGTAAAGCCGCAAACCGCGTTGAACTGCTTTAAGAAGGTCTTAAAGTATAGTATGAACTATACGTGCCGTTGTTTTTAATAGCTATCCCGATCGTAAAGGTTGTCTATTGAAAGGCCACCAATGCCAAGAAAAGTATCCTCTATGGAATTAATTTTGACAGGGTTTAACGTACTATGTCAACTGTATGAGTCGTTAACCCCAGCACTGGGGTAGAAATCACGAAAGAGTTGACGTCCTGTGCATACTACACGGGCCGTTAATTCCGTTAAACACCATTCACCACATGACCGAGAAGCTCGTGGCTACTGAAGGGACTAAAGCCGTACTCAGTACGCGTCCCCGTTAAGTAGTATGGAGCCGTTATGGATCTACAAAGGCGTCATCGTGACAAGCAAACTCCACTAGCCGTCCGCCAAGTTTGCCTTTGCTCACCACGGAGCAATGAAACTAGTGGCTACGAGAGGGGGACAACTGGTACGTGTCCCGAACGTAATAGCTATAAGTGCAAAAGAACCGTCTGTTACTTCTGTTACATAAGTCGTTACTTCAGTATACTTTTCTTCACCACGGGGCCACTGAGTAAGTGGCTACGCGTGGGGAGTAAAGTCGTACTCAGTACGCGTTCTTATTGGAATAGCTAAAAATATACTGGAGCGCATGGGATACGGAGGAGTTTACGTGCTACGCAAACTATACGAGCAGTAAACTCTGTTTGTTTCACTACGGAGCTACGAAGCTGGTGTCAGTGCGTGTCCCAGTAAAAATAGCGACCGCGGAACTCTGTAACTCCTGGCTACTGGTCGCGTACCACGTAGTTGCGCTACTGGTGTATGCCGCTAACTCCATTTGTAGCTGTTCGCCACGCAGCAGTGTAACCGCTGGCTACGTGTGGGGACTGCCGTCGAACGCTATACGCGTCTGGGTAAGAATGACGACCGCGGAACTCTGTAGCACGCGGCTTTTGGTCGCATTATCCCGAAGTTGTGTTACCCGGATTTATCGTGCGCTGTACGTTATCCCGTTTAGGTCCTGTGGGGGCCGTAACGGCCTGTTTACCGGAGCCGTGTAAGGCTAGGCTCTGAGAGCGTGAGGGCCCGTACGGGGCCGCATAAAGGAGCCGCAAGGGCTTGTAGAGTGTAGCTACAGAACTGTATGGACCTGTAAAGTCGTGTCCCAGACTCGTGAATTCATGTCTTGGAGCTGTAGGGACTAGTACGGAGACGTTCAGAGGGTCCGTAAAGTTGTGGTACTCCCAGGGTTACCGTACGTTGTACGTAAAACCGCGTTAATATCTTTATAATTTGAGCGGAGCGTCACGTTTGACGCAAAAATTATATTCAGTGTAGCTCGGACGGTCGTAAAACTACGTAACACGGAGAAAATAGCTATTGTAATGCTATGCCTTTCGTGGAGATGGTTTTCTTATCACCCGACCACAAAGCTTCGTAACCTAAGGAAGCGCTTACACGCGACTCATCGCGGGGCATCCTTAGTACGTAACGCACCGACATACGGGGACCTGTCCTCCGTGTCCATGGTGCTAATTAAAATGTTTGCAGAACTGTGACGTTCAACGCGGAAATCTTATTAAAGTAGCTCACACGGACGTGGAACTGCGTAGCTGATGGCTACGGTAACAAGAAAAAATAGCTCTTGTGAAGATTGTTACTTATCACCTGACCATGTAGCTTCATAGCTAAAAGGTCTATTTTGGGGTTTGTCGTACGTTGTACGTTATTCCGCTAAAGAACTATGGAGCTGTAAGTACCCATTCGCCGGAGCCGTATGGAACCAACAGTTGTTGATTACTAAACTGTACGGACCCGCACGATGCCGTCTCATAACCCGTATGGAGCCGTAGGGCTGTGTTACGGACCCATACGGGCCGTGGAAACAGGCCGTGAAGACAAGCCGTGGGGCCGTATGGAACCAATCACCGGAGCCGTACGGACCCAAATGGACGCGTGAAAGTTCTCCAATGGCTCTACAACAAGCCGTAAAAAGTTAGTAACTTACGTATAACACCTTAGGGCGCCACCTCTTTTAGGCCTACTGGTTCCTTTGCGGAACCGTGGTCCACAGCGGTGTACACGGGTATTTTTCTTTTCGATATCACCGGAGCGTAACTTAAAGAAGCGTTTACACGCGACGCATCGCGGTACGTCTTAGGCGCGTAACGCACTGACACTCTGGGACCTGTCCTCCGTGTCCATGATATTGATGAAAAATTTGCGGAACTGTTACGTTCAACGCAGAAAATCTTACTGGGGCAGTTCGCACGGTCAACGGAACTAATGGCAACATAAATAAAAAGAAAGTAGCTCTCGTGATGCTATACTTCTTGTGAAGATTGTCACTTATTATCTGGCCACGTAGCTTCGTAGCTAGCGGTTCTATTTCCGGGTTTATCGTACAATTTACGTTATCCCGTTACAAAAATCTGAAGCCGTACGGACCAGTTCACTGGTTACATTGCGGAACTGTAACGTTCAACGCGGAAAATCTTACTGAGGCAGTTCACACGGCCGTAGAACTGCGTAGCTAATAGCTACAGAAACAAAAAGAAAGTAGCTTTTGTGATGCTATACTTCTTGTAAGATTGCCGCCTATCACCTGACCACGTAGCTTTGTAGCTAGCGGGTTTATTTCCGGGTTTATCGTACGGTGTACATTATCCGATTTCAAAACTCTGAAGCCGTACGGACCCGTTTACCGAAACCGTACGGTTTAGAGAAGCGTTTGCATGCTATGCGTCGCAGGACATCTGGGTGCATAACGCACCGACACTCAGGGACCTGTTCTCCGTGTCCATGATACAGGTGAAAATAATTGCGAGACTGTAACGTTCAACGCGGACAATCTTATTAATGGTGTTGTGGAACTACGTAGCTAATGGCTACTTGACCAAGAAAAAATAATAGTTCTCGTAGTACTATACTTCTTGCGAAGATTGTCACTTGTCACCTGACCACGTAGCTAGTGAGTGTATTTCCGGGTTAATCGTATGGTGTACATTATCCCGTTACAAAACTATGGAGCCGTACGGATCCGTTCACTGGAGCCGTATGGAGCCGTGGGCCACGGAGCCGTATGGAACTGTCCGGTTGTCCAACAGACCCGTAAACACGGGCCGTGGATCCGTCCAATAGACCCATACGAACCCGTAAACACGGGCCGTGGAGTCGTATGGAACTGTCCAATGGACCCGTACGGAGCCGTCACGAACCGTACGGAGCCGTAAACACGGGCCGTGAAACCGTATGGATCCGATCACCGGAGCCTTACGGACCAGACAGAACCCGTGATATCACTTGTGACTCACGTATAACCTCTTTGGCGCCGCCTTGACGTGGCCCTACCAGTCCCTATCGCGAAACCGTGGACCACAGTGGCGTACAAAGGGTTATCTCACTAAAACTCACAAGTCAGTAATCTTATCGAGAAGGGGGCGCTTCTTTATAGTGGCTTAATTCAAGTGACGTCTTCTTTAGGACGCCGCTTAGCTTATCAATATGTAGACTCAGGTAACTTACGTCTGATAGACCGCACCCGTGGTTTTGCCGACTCAGTAATCTATCAAGTCAGAAGCCTCCAGGGGTTAATCAGGAAAAAGTTAACACAGTAAACTACAAACACAGGCCTCCACGACTCAGTAATCGTATCGAGAAGGTGGCCACGGCGTAAGTAGAAACTCTGAGACAAATTGATTTATATCGCCTCTTGGCTTTTTCTGAAACGTAGAAATATATATAAATGCATACATATACACTTACACCAAGACACCCCTACGGGGGATGTAAGTACGACCCTTCGTCAAACATAGACAGGCAAGCTATAGCAAAATAGTACATCCACAAATTTAATCAGAAAAATTTATATCTGAAAATTTGTAGAATCCCGAGAAAATGCATCGAACGTAAAATCTTTAATAGCGTAGGGGTAGCGTGAAAAACACAAAACACTGAGTAACTTGGCGTCTGTGGAGATAAAAAAAAAGAGCAGATCCCTGTGAAGAGGACATCGGGTAGACCCCCTTAAGGTCTCTCCAACGCCCTAAAGTTCAAGCTTAAAAATTCAAAAACTTGGTCTTAATTATATGCGAGAAAAACGAATACACGATATGTACTGGTAACGTTAAATAAAATATAGGCTCTCTTGTAACAACTGTCTCTTCTTGAAGCTGTAACAAGCCGACTCCTCGAACACCCTGTGGTGACGTCAATCCAATGCGCATGCTCCAAAATCGATTGAAGAAATTGGCCGCATACGAGAACCTGTACTGAAGATATCCTAAGATGTTAATACAATGCATAGTATAACGCTAGGCTCTCCTCGTGGAAGGGCGGGGCCGAGGGTTAAAAACACTTAAACCCAGGGGCAAGAGGTCCACTAGACAGGCATACTTGGTGCTCTAGGGCCTAAAAACACCCGCCCCGAAAGTTGGACTCTTTAGAAACTGCTCCTATTTTCAAAATGGATTTTTATTGTCAAAATGGACTGGAATAAATCCTTCACATTTACCATTATACCACTTTTTGGTGCTTAATAAACTCTGTACCAGAAAAATTTTGCAAGCTATTCTGGTACAAAATTGATTAAGTACCAAAAAGGAGCATAATGGTAATATAAAGGCTTTATTCCAGTCTATTTTGATAATAGATATCCATTTTCAAAATAGAGCTGTTTTGAACTAGCGACCCGCTTTGTACGGATAGAAAAAAAACACTTATCCTATATGTAGCTTATCCTAGTGTAAGACAATCCTGCAAGGTACCAGGAAGCAGAAAGAAAAGCAGAAAAAAAAAAAAAAAGAAAACCTTGGAAATTTAAAATAACACCAAAGAGTGGACCGGTTGAGTATCCCAGAGACCATCTGAGAATCGTGAGAAACTTTTTATCATTAGTTTATCGTAATAAAACAGAGTGTTAATAAATAATATACACATAAACCGACTACATCAAAGACTATGGCGAAGTTTCGTTATTGAATAGACTTGTATTGCGCATGTCCTGATCTCTTGAACGGGTGCACTCTGAGATCCTCCTATCGGGAGTACGAACCGGACTGGAACAAAAGTATCTGGCAAATCCCTTTGGTAAATATTAAATTTCTTAAGAAAGTGAGAGTCTAACCATAATGAAAGACTTAAAACACAATAGAAATAACAAGAATTGGAAATAAGAAGATTTTTTCCACATAGATAATGGAAACAAAATAATTGTTTTAGGGAGATTGCTTAGAATTGTATTCCGTTAAGAGGTAGTTTTAAGTTCTATTAGACTGTTAGATTTGTTTACAAGGGATTGGAATTAGAATAACAGTATCTTCACATCCTAAAACTGTGGTCATGCCATTTGTTACTTAACATATATTGATGACAGACAAACTTGCTTAAAAAGATATCCACCCCTCCCTTTTTGCCCTTCCCGTATTCCTATACGTCGCAAATTTTAATCACCTCTTTCTAAATTAGTCAAAGAAAATCACACAACAAATTTAATGTAAATCTAATCATCAGATGTTGAGATATTTTGATGACAGACATAATGTCCCTTTTCTCTTCCAATGTGTTTCGAATTTTAGACAAACAAACAAATCAAGATATCTTGATGACAAACAAACAAACAAATGGAGGCAACAACATGTCCCCACCCCTCCATTTGCACCCTTCTACTATTCCAATATGTCAGCCTGTTCTTGAAATATCTTGATGACAAATAAACAAACAAACTTACAGAGTCGAAAACATAATCTCCGTCCAACTTAGTTGGTGGTGGTAAAAGTAATCCATCAATGAAATACATCACTTATTCTTTAAAAAAATGTGTAGCCAACGCTGCTCTTCTACAGTAGACTTTCAATATCTGTCATTTTAAAACCTAAGGAAATGTAATACATATGACCGAAGAAAAATTAACAATCGTTTTTACACAGTTTTGTGTGTCTGTTATTTCACAAGTCTTTGGGTACAACATAAAAATGCTTGACCATTGTTCCGTTTGTTTGATGAGGTCATTATATTATTGGTCAAGTGTAAACCAGACATGGTCAAATTGTGTCCGACAGATTAGATTATTTCAGAGATAAAAGCATGTTGTAGAAGTCGCAACAAAATTCAGCAGATAGATATTAGAAGGAGAGGGAAAGGATAAGATCAAGGATGTATGTTTATACATCCTTTGTAAATGTAAAAACGTGTACTTACTTGTTGAGTTTACAACTTCAATAAAAGCATTAAAACTGCGAAGTGTTCCATGTTTCTTCAAATGCACTGAAATGTGACTACTGTTATATACAACAGGGTCTGGAATGTCCTCTTCGTAAATAAAAGTTTCTTGACTTGTTCCATTATCATCATCGTAGAAAACTACCCTGATGTTTCCATTACCCGAGATTGCCGTTTTGCTTGAAATAAAAAACGCGAAGTAGTAGTCGGGCTGAGTTTTAAAAGTCCACTCTATATCAAGTTTATGCATGAACCTCTTGTCATCTGTTTTCATTGCAAAGCGTTCGCCTAATTTCATCAGAGCTAGGTAAAACAAAATAAATTGTAAAATGATCATACAAGCATTGTAATTTGTTCAAGACTAACACGTAAAGCCTAAAACACAAGACAGCCAATGGTCGTTAGCAATATTTTTTTTATGTTTCTTCCATTTACTTGTAGTTGCGTAAAGAGGGTGAAACATCAAATTTGTTTGAAAATCCATCCACCTTCCAATTTCGTTGATTTTCTTGCACGAATTTTAAACAGTGATAACTATTACTTGGAACAGTGCATATTAACTTGTGTCTATTGTTAACAATACTCATGTATTTATCGAAACAAAAAGTAATTTAATTTTATATAGGATATATAAAACATATGAAATACGGTATATACAACAAAAAATATAGCAGTTTACTTACAAATTAAGACAAAAAGCTTACTGTTGTGTATGATACAGTGCAATACTAATTACAGGTCTTCACAAGCCGCATACTATTACATAATCTTTAGTTAGGTTGCAACGTAAAAAACACTTCGCATGAAACAGTTGCTATAACATTATATCATTATGAAACAGTTGCTATAACATAATATCATTATGAAACAATTGCTATAACATCGTATCATTATGAAACAGTTGCTATAACATTGTATAATTATGAAACAGTTGCTATAACATTGTATCATTATAAAACTGTTGCTATAACATTGTATTATTATGAAACAGTTGCTACAACATAATATCATTATGAAACAGTTGCTATAACTTTGTATCATTATGAAACAAGTGCTATTACATTGCATCATTATTATAACAAATTGCTATTGAACATTGTAATATCAACAACTGAGCTACCTACATGGCGGAATTTCCAAATGTCTGTTAATCTACATCCTACCTGAGCATGCCAAATCATTAATTGTTATTTTAATTATGAAGGAACAGAATCTAAATAAAATGATGTATGCGCCAAGTGAAACACAATTATTAGATCTCAGTCAAAAAATAGAAAAATACATTTCCGAGAGCAAAATATTTTTCTTTTTTTAATAAGTTAACGAAAACATTTTTTAGCTCAGTTTATGGCTAAAGCAAAATTCAATGCGTTTTTTAAATGCGTTTCTTTTTAATATGGAACACGTCATGATGCATTCAAAATTGTATATGGTTTGTGAAAAAAAAAAGATGTTAAAGAGGGAGTCTTGTATCAAGAATTACTCAAGAGTAGTTGATTACCTTGTCGATTGTTGTGTAACTATTTTGACCAATTAGAAATGTTTCAATGTTTTAATTTTTTCGACACCTCAAAACTGTCTGGCCATACTGTATGTATCCTTGTTTCATAGCGTAAGTGAATATAGCTGTGAAAATTATCTTAATCAATGTCTATATTAATAATGAAATATCGAGGCTTATTTTCCAAACATGATGAATAACTCTGGCTATACATTTTCAGTTCAGTGCATCCAAACTCACCGGAGTGTTTTTAAGTCACTAATGAAAATATCCTTTTAAAGTCAAAATGAATCCTTATACCCATATTAGACGCATGACTTTGTCCTGCAGTAACCAAATCCGAAAAAACCTGGCTCTTCAAAATCAGTTGCGTGCATATAGATGATTAAGATTGTAATTACTGATGCGTAAAATCGCCAAACTATATGTGATGGGTGTCTTAATTGCTTCTTAGAAGAGTCTAAAAGCTATATATGCCAAAATGGAGGTTCTTGCGGGTTAAAATTTGTAGCGAGAATTGGACGTCATAACTTGCTTTTAATGTAAGAAAATGTTCTCGTAATATAAAATAATAATGTAACGTAACTTAAAGATAACAAATCAATAAAAATTTTATATCAACAACAACAAAAAACAATAATCGTTAACTTTCAAACTTCCGGTATTGCAACCGTCGTAGCACAAATTAACTCACGACACTTATTTTCATCCTTTCTATTTTGACAGTCAACAAGATGGTCGCATTTTGGAGACACGTATTGAAATATATACTCGCCCTCCTCACAAACGAATATGTCTTCTGCAAGATGAAGAATAAAGAATGTGTTTTTGTTCAATTCTAAGCCGAATAGAAAATGAAGGACGAAATGCATTGAAATAAATTAGATTTTAAAATGTGTATACTAAACTGACTGATGACAAGTGATTGATTGCACAAACCGGATAAAATAATGTAAAATCTCTTAAGAAAAAAAAGTACACTGACCAGTAAAATCAAACTAACTGAAATTAAAATTAATTAACCGACTGGTAAACAGTGATGGACCGTAAAACCGGAGAAAATAATGTAAAAGCTCTTAACAAAAATTAGTAAACTGACCAGTGAAATGAAACTAACCTAAATCAAAATGAATAAGTGACTGGTAAACAGTGATCGACCATAAAACCGGTTAAGATAATGTAAAATCTCTTAGCAAAAATCAGTCATTTAAAGCAGAGAAACTACAGTATTACAATATGTTTACAGCGAAAACAAAAATAGAAGAATTCAGACAATTTGGCTTAAGAATATGAATTTCAAAGTGGCAAAATGTTTCTGCTAAATTAAATCGTGTTGCGACTTTTAACGAATTCTTACAAATGTCGTCAATGAAATAAGAAGAAACGATATATATATATATGTTTTTTTCTCAATCAAATAACATCATTCAAAGTACTATATAAAAAAGTGTTATCTCGATTATGTATATCAAAATATGTGGAATAGTAGGAGAAACAATAGCGAATAATCATTATTAAAGGTAAATTAAAAAATCTATGAAAATAGTAAAATATATAATCAAAATCGGTTAATATATGGACCAAATTCGCAGGGCTTGAAAATCACAGGCATGCAATATCTAGGCACATTGGTGATGCCTTGCAACCCGACCTTAGTATTTTCTTTGTAAAGCCTGTCTTTGTTAGTGTATATAATAATTTTTGAAGCAACGGTGCAACAAAATATGAACAGAGGGGGTTTAGCAAGATTTACCCCGCTAAGCGTAGCGGGGATATTTACGAGAGTTATACTTACCTTCCATGCTATAATTATGCAATCTGGTCAAACGACCTGATTCTAACGCACTTCTAAGCGACCCTAAAAAATGCAGCAACCAGCCAAGCCCTGACCTCCATAATACCTCTGTACCACCTCACTCAACATTCCACCGAGGCCTGAACGAGAGGGGAGGCGGGCGGGATGCATGGAAGGTAAGTATAACTCTCGTAAATATCCCCGCTACGCTTAGCGGGGTAAATTTACTTCAAGTTATACCTTACCTTCCATGCTATAATTATGCAATCAGATTGCAACCGAGGATAGGAAGGAAGGGACTTCAGGTCGCCGCACATTTTTTTTTTTTTGTAATGGCTGGTACGAAAACTCACACGAATCGAATCCCGTTTAAAGGACGAAATTCCTTCTCCTCTGAAGGATGAAAGACCTCAAGAGTGGGAAGAACTAAAACACAGTAAACGACGGCGAGGTACAGTCAAACCGAACAAGGCACCATTCGTTGACAGGAACGGAGGCAAACATCGAAAGAACCTGAGCGAAAAGCCCAGAAAAACAAGCCAACCGGAAGAGCGTTTGGACACAATTACAGCAAAGTGTCCACAAAAACGCCACAAACCACACCGGATTCGTCCACGAGACGGAACCGGCGAGTAAACTACGATCGGGAACAAAGCGTGTACCAACGAAAACGAATTGAAGAAATCCCGGACAAGGGAAAAATTCGTTAGCGCGTAACCGCGTAAGAGCAAAAGTTAGCGGGGGAACACGAACGTTGAAAAGTGAGTCAGACCCAAAACAAGAGAAAAACCGCGAAAAGCGTTTTCCCGAACGGCGGCACGAGAGATCCCGTGAAAAGAGCTTATGCCCCGAACCCGAGTGCATACCGCGGCCGTTCTATGAACAGTTCAGACTACTTTAAAAGAAAGTCACTGGACGATCTATCGGAGGAAAATGTCACATGACACACTACGAAGAGATCTCCACGTAACTTTCCAGTGGTCGCGAGTCAAAGACCGTAGACCCCACTGGAAAACACCCGGTGGATAGCTGCAAGTTATACCCGAGCTCATGACGGAACCAAGCTTGAGAGAGGGCCCACCTCCACAACGGGGAGGGGGGTGAACAACCTCTCAGAAAAGCTATGCTACGTCGAGGAAAGGCGGGCCAAGGCCACACCATCAAACGAAGCGCTCCGGGACTGAGATGCAGTCCGCCGGAGCCCGGAAAAGAGACAAAAATCGTCCCTGACCCGAGGCTCATACGTGAAGCCTGCAAGGTCTTGAGCAGCCAAAGTTCGTCCTGCGCCGAATCGAGAGGAACGATTCCAGAACTCTTGGAGTCCGTACCTCTCTGTCCGAAAAGGAGACCACAACAGTGGCGCAAAAACGGCGGGAAACTGAAAGGCCTCGCTCAGCACTAGTGGTAAAAAAGGTGAACGAAAACCCCGGCATTCTGCCTGTCGAAAAAGGTCAAGTACCCGTCCAAGTTTCCGACATATGGGGTTACAAGAAAAGTGCCCCTACCTCAATCAAGACGCCTCAGTCGGCACCGACGGTGAAATCTGACGGGTGAAAACTTCGTTCCTTACACCAGGTGGGAGCACCCGCACCACCACCAAAGGGGGTGACCATCGACTGAACGTGTAAAGTGGAGGTACTGAACGACACCATCCGCAGTCCAGAAAAACTGCCGACCCTGAGCAAAGGTTGTTTAAACCTACTGACCAAAAATGAAAGGCTAGCGAAATAAAAGGCAGGCCGTTAATATAAAACGTATAAAAGAAGGGCGGCCAACCGTGTAATGCTATGTAGCTGTGAGACGGTATGGGTCGTAAGACCGCGGAGCCGTACAACATAGTCGACGGCACCCAAGCGGGGTCTGAAAACTGTAGCAGTTGCGGAACCGCGTAGTTTCAGACCACACCTATCAACAGCGAAACTTGTCTAAGAAGTTGACTGGAGAAAGTGTTAACGTACTACGTATAGTAACAACCTTGAAACCGCGGAGCCTACGGCTACGGGCGCGGAGAAAACTAATACCGTATGTCTAGGTCCACGAGAGCGTGAACGTACTACACCTGTAACGTGAGTCGTTATCTCATTATACTTCTATTCACCACGGGGCCACCGAGTAAGTGGCTACGCGTAGGGAAGATGCACGCAGTACGCGTTCCCGTTGAGAATACTTAAAATATATATATACTGAGGCCGTAAGGAATACGGAGGAGTTCACTTGCGACGCAAGCTATACGAGTCGTAAACTGAGTTTGTTTCATCACGGAGCTACGAAACCGGTAGCTGCGTGGGGAAGAGGGGACTACCGTCGTACTCAGTACGTGTCCCGGTAAGAGAAACGGCCGCGGAACTCTGTAGTTCATGGATACTGGTCCTCTACCACACAGCCGCGCTGCTGGTGTAGGCCGTTAACTCCGTTTGTATATAATCACTATGGAGCCGCGTAGCCGGCGGCTACGCGTGGGGGACTGCCGTCGAACGCTAAAAACGTCCCAGCAAGAAAAACGACCGCGGAACACTGCAACACGCGGCTAACGGTTGCAATATCCCGAAGTTCCGTTACCCGGGTTTATCGTACGTTGTACGTAAAACCGCGTTAATATCTGTAGAATGTGAGCCGAAGGTCTCGTTCGACGCAAGAATCATATTCAGAGTAGTTTGAACGGTCGTGGAACTACGTAACACGGAGGGAATAGCTCTCGTGATGGTATGCCTCCCGTAAAGAAGGAATTCTTATCACCCGAGCGCTAGGCCTCAAAACCCGAGGAAGCGCTAACACGCGACGCATCCTGGGAGCGTGACGTACCGACAAACGGGGACTCGTCCTCGTGTCCATCAAACTGGTGAAAAACTATGCGGAACCGTGACGTTCAACGCGAAAATCTCACCAAGTCAGCTCACACGGACGTGGAGATCTCCTAAGATTGTAACTATCACCTGACCCTGTAGCTAAAAGCTAAAGGGTATACTATCGGGTGTGACGTACGTTGTACGTTACCTTGCTGTAGAACTATGCAGCCCTACGGACCCAAACGTCATCCCATGCCCCGGACGGAGCCGCCGAGTTGTTTTACGGACCCTTACGGGGCCGTGAAAACAAGCCGTGGGGGCCGTATGGAACCGATCACTAGAGCCATACGGACCCTAATGGACCCGTACAAGTAATCCAATGGCTCTACAACTAGCCATAAAAAGGGTACTAACTCACGTAAGACCCCGTAGGGCGTCGCTTCTTGTGTACCTACCGGTCCCAACGCGGAACCGAGGACCACAGCGGTGTACACGGGTTTGAACATGTCGATAAGACCAAAGCGCAACCTAAGAAGCGTTTACATGCGACGCATCGCAGGACAGTCAAGGCGCGTAACGCACCGACACTAGGGACCTGCCCTTCGTGTCGATGATATAGGCGCAAAACATCGCGGAACTGTAACGTTCAACGCGGAAAATCCTACAGAGGCAGTTCACACGGCCGTGGAACAGCGTAGCTAATGGCTACAGAGACGGGAAGAAAATAGCTCTCGTGATGCTATACTTCTCGTGAAGACTGTCACCTATCACCTGACCAAGTAGCTTTCTAGCTAGCGGACTCAATTTCGGGGTTCATCGTACAGTGTACGTTATCCCGTTGCAAAAACTCTGAAGTCGTACAGGCCCGTACGGTCTAGAGAAGCGTTTGCACGCTATGCATAGCGGGACCTCTTAGGTGCGTAACGTACTGACCCTCGGAGGCCTGTCCTCCGTGCCTATGATACTGGTGAAAGTAATTGCGGTACTGTAACGTTCAACGCGGATAATCGTATTAATGGTGTTCACATGATCGTGGAACTGCGTAGCTAATGGCTACGGAACCATGAATAGAATAGCTCTCACAGCGCTATGCTTCTTGTGAAGATTATCACTTGTCACCTGGCCACATAGCTCGTAGCTAGCGAGTGCATATCCGGGTAAATCGTACGGTGTATGATAACCCGTTACAAAACTACGGAGCCGTACGCATCCGAACACCGGAGCCGCACTCTCTCGGCCGCACCTTGAAAATACCGGTCGCGGTGGAGTCTGTGCTCCGACCACGCCGCTTGAACCCAATCGCTGCAAAGAGTACAAAGAATGGACTCGCAGCATAATCTGCACGCGTAACGCGTGAGATGGATGTGACCGGAGCGTAAATCAAAGAAGCGTTAGCACGCTACGCCGGGACATCATGGGTGTGTAAAGCATCGACACTCGGAGACCTGTCCACCATGTCCATGATACTGGTGAAAATAATTACGGAACTGTAATGTTCAACGCAGACAATCTTAATTGCGTTCGCACGAGTCGTGGAACTGCGTAGCTAATGGCTACGGGACCAAGAAGAAAATAGCTGTCGTGATGCTATACTTCCTGTAAAAAAAGTCATCTGTCACCTGACCACGTAGCGTAGTAGCTAGTGGGCGTATAACCGGTTTAACCGTACAGTGTACGTTATCCCGTTAAAGATAAGTTCCGCTCACTGGAGCCGTCCAATGGAAGCGAAAGGACCCGTAAACGCGGACCGTGGAATCGTATGGAACCGTACAGACCCGTAAACACGGGCCGCGGAACCGTCCAATGGAACCGTACGGACCCGTAAAACACGGACCGTGGAACCGTACGGACCCGTAAACATGGGCCGTGGAACCGTATAACTGCCGTAGCCTTTGGCTACGGGACCAAGAAGAAAAATAGCTGTCTCAATGCTATACTTCCGGATTAACCGTACGGTGTACGTCTTTCAAGAGGCGCTCCGCTGAGAGTGCGTGGCGGCCCCGCCTCCCTGGCTTTGGGCCTGGGTGGCGGTGGCGGCGGGGGAAGACGAAGAGGGCCTATCAGACCGTCGCTTCTCCACTTTCTCCGCCGCTCTTTGAAAGTACCGGTCGCGGTGGAGTCTGTGCTCCGACCACGCCGCTAGATCCCAATCGCTGCAAAGAGTACAGGGATTTGACTTGCAGCATAATCTGCACGCGTAACACCAGAGATGGATGTCACCGGAGCGTAATTTAAAGAAGCGCTTGCACGCTACGCATCGCGGGACATCCTGGGTGTGTAAAACATCGACACTCGGGGACCTGTCCTCCATGTCCATGATACTGGTGAAAATAAATACGGAACTTGTAACGTTCAACGTAGAGTGTCTTAATTGCGTTCACACGAGCCGTGGAACTGCGTAGCTAATGGCCACGGGACCAAGAAGAAAAATAGCTGTCAATGCTATACTTCTTGTCAAGAATGTCACCTGTCACCTGACCACGTAGCTTGTAGCTAGTGGGCGTATAACCGGATTAAACCGTACGATGTACGTTAACCCGTTAAATACGGACCCGTGTAAACACGGGCCGCGGAACCGTCCAAACCGTCAACGGGCCGCGGAACCGTATGGAACCGTCCGCCCCGTAACAACGGGCCGCGGAACCGTATGGAACCGTCCAATGGAACCGTCCGCCCCGTAACAACGGGCCGCGGAACCGTATGGAACCGTCCAATGGAACCGTCCGCCCCGTAACAACGGGCCGCGGAACCGTATGGAACCGTCCAATGGAACCGTATGGAACCGTCCGCCCCGTAACAACGGGCCGCGGAACCGTATGGAACCGTCCAATGGAACCGTCCGTCCCGTAACAACGGGCCGCGGAACCGTATGGATCACGGAACCGTCCAATGGAACCGTCCGCCCCGTAACAACGGGCCGCGGAACCGTATGGACCACGGAACCGTATGGAACCGTCCCACGGAACCGCACAATGCCCGTAAATAGGGCTGCGGAACCGTCAGGGACCGTCCAACGGAACCGTATGGAACCGTGTCTATGGAACCGTCTCAATGGAACCGGCCCCCGGAACCGCACAATGCCCGTAAATAGAGCTGCGGAACCGTCTGGGACCGTCCAACGGAACCTTACTGACCCGTCAATAGGATCTTACTACAAGTTAGGCGACGCGTATAGCGCCCCTAAGAAGTTATACCTCTCTCTCTCTCTCTCTTACCGTTACCGCTCTAGGCGCAACGTCTCTAAGAGCGTAACACTGACCCGTCAATAGGATCTTACTACAACTTAGGCGACGCGTATAGCGCCCCTAAGATGTTATATATCTCTCTCTCTCTCAACGCCTCTAAGAGCGTAGCCTTCTCAGTAAATTTCTTTTATATCTGAAAAGAGAAGAACATATATCCATGCGTACATACACAAATACGGCAAAGTAAGTATGATCTTACGGACACGCTAAAGAGAGACGAGGCATAGCAGTCTAAACAGAACATCAACACTTTCTTAAACAGAAAAAAAAAATCACTGAACAAATTTCTTAAAAAGAGAAGAACATATTTCCATGCGTACCTACATAAATACGGCAAAGTAACTATGATCTTATGGACACGCTAAAGAGAGACGAGGCATAGCATTTCAAACAGAACAACAACACTTTCTCTAACAGAAACAAAATTTAAACGATTTTTTTTTTTATATCTGACAAACTTTAGAAACCCGAGAAAACGCATCCAATGTAATGACTTTACAAGCGCCAGGGTAGAGTGGGAAACACCAACTACTGTGTACTCGAGGTCTGTAAAGATAAAAAGGAAAGATTAGTTTCCCTGTAAAAAGGACGTCGGAGAGACCCACTCCCGGTCTCTCCAACACCTCAAAATTCAAGCTTGAAAATTAAATATTTTTTCTCAAATCTGTGTAAGAAAAACAAAAATATTCATACGCTGGTATCGTGAAAACGAAAATAAGCTCTCTTGTAACAACTGTAGCTCCTTAGAGTTGTTAGAGGGCGACCCCTCGAACACCCAACGGTGACCTCGACCCAATGCGCATGCGCCAAAATCAAAAAAGGAAATTGGCCTAATGCATACGAGGTGTACTGAAATATCCAAACGTGCTAAAACACTATACAAAGTATAACGCTAGGCTCACCTCGAGGCGAGGCCGGTGGGGCTGAGGGAGAAAAAGACTAAATCCCGGGGCGAGAGGTCCCCTAGACAGGCACAACTGGTGCTCTAGGACCTAAAACACCCTCCACGAGAGTAGGACGCTCTCGAACTAGCCACTCGTTTTGTACGAATGGGGACAGAAACTGCTATCCTAAGTGTAGGCTACACGGGAAAAGTCGTGTAGGTCGGCCGAAGAATCTCGGACCCATGGCTATCTTGTCCTTACCTCAGGAGACTGGAAAAGGCGAGCCGGATGAGAAAGGCAGCTTAAAAACCTTCCAGGTAGAAGCTGCAACGGAGAAAAGAGTTAGAAAAAGGTTAAATTAATTAAAATAAAAATGACCAGTTTCAGCGATGTTAGTGCAAACAACGCGCTGAAAAAGAGTGAGGTGGTACAGAGGTATTATGGAGGTCAGGGCTTGGCTGGTTGCTGCGTTTTTTAGGGTCGGTTAGAAGTGCGTTAGAATCAGGTCGTGTGACCAGATTGCATAATTATAGCATGGAAGGTAAGGTATAACTTGAAGTAAATATATATATTTGTTTTAAATATATATTTTTCAATATTCTTGATCATACCCACAATCAAACTTTAAAATCTGTAGCAGAAAGTGACTTTCCTATCCCGTAATTTTCAGTGACTGAGATTTAATTAATATAGAATTGCTTCTTTCACAAAAATATACATACTATGCAGATACCTGTTTCGTGTTATATTCTAAGGATTGATTTACATCTTGCCAACTGATTATCAATCATCAATCACGCATAGATAGGAAAGTTAAGTATGGGTAAACAATCGT
>JAIGNY010001410.1:0-28925 GCA_020152595.1 Chiridota heheva | reverse complement strand
GGCTAAAAACGGAATTTTAGGGGCCATCTATTATTGGTATGCCAAAATCAAGTAAGTAAGGCCTGCTAAGTGTATCCTCAATATTCCCAATTTGTTCTTTATATCAAGCCTATAGTGTTGGTTTACGCCAACATATTGTATAATCTAAAAGGTGCTGAACATAGAGTAGGAATCAAATAATTTCCATGAACTTTTCATTTTTATATATATAGTAGTGTTAGTATTAAAGAAACAATTTGGTATAAAAATCATGTTGATATCTTTTTACGTCTAGGAAACAGTAGTCTCATTGACGCAACTCCTAAAATGTTTAGTGTAGGCCAACCTTATATTATGCAAAAAAGATACTGGTACCATAAAACAATCTTATTGATGCCACTAATGGCATTTTGGCCACTTTAGCCACCTTTTGGTCAAAAATTATGATTTATACATAATGGTCAAACAATCAGACTTTTTGGTAAGAATGTCTTACCCAACTTATCCTATGTTAAATTGGGTGCTGATTTCAAAAACAGCAGTCTCATTGATCAAACTCATTGATGTTTTGGGTGAGGATGTTTGGCTAACCTTATATTATGTAAAAAAGGTCCATAAGAAAGGTCTATTAAAAAGATTTAGTTGTTAGAAAGTGGCAGATTTTGTGCATGCCAAAATGTAAATGAGCAAAAGAGAGACGGTCGTGCAAATGAAGGGGCGTAAACTGAAGTTCTGAAAAACAATTCCAAACTTAATTAGGCAAATATGAAATACAGACAGCTGAAAAGTGAGTCTTTTGTGAGATCAGTTAAAAGTAACTTAGCAACATATTAAATCAATTCTATTTAAACAAAATGGAGCTGATTCGAAAAAGGCAGTCTTTTTGGTCCCACTCATGATAAGTCGGTCATTTTGGCAAGTTTTTGGCCAAATGTGACCATTTGTACGATATACGATAAAATAATCAGATTTTTTGTGGGGGTGAAAGAAAGGTGCTGGTTTGATAAGCAGTCTTATTAATACCACTTTGGCCATTTTAGCTACTTTTTAACCAAAAGTAACCATTTGTACCATATATATTCAGATAAGCAGAATTATGTTTGTCACATATAAAAAATATGCTAGTCACATATAAAAAGGGTGTTTATTAAAAAAAAAAAAATACTGATGCCACTCATGGCATTGTGGTCATTTAGCCACTTTTTTGCCAAAAATTATCATCTCTAACATAATTGGTCAACTAACCAAAAGTGTTGGTAAGTCATCACATTGTTGTTGAGGATGTTTGGCCAGCCTTATATTATGTTAATCAGGTCCCGATTCAATAAAGAACAGTTTTATTGTTCGAATTCATTACATTTTGGTCAACAGTAACTATGGTTCTATATGTTGTCAAATAATCATAATTTTTGGTGAGAGAGTTTTGCCAAGTATTTTGCCCAATCCTTATTTCGAAAACATATGTGGTAATGCGATACACTAAATGGTTAAGATAGCTCATTAAAATCGAAAACTTTTCCTATTATTTACTGGAGATTACAGATTCTCCGTTTCCCTTGAAAATTTAAGCCAGACATTACAATGTATGTTTTTCAAAGATTGTGAATTTAAATCGGATTATCAAGTATTGCAGGAGATAGAATGTACATATCTGAAACGAGAAGTGCAAGCAACAGCAATCAACAGTTTTCAACCACAGATCACATCACAACAATGATAGATTAGATGGTTACCCAGTGTGTGTTGGTGCATCTGTAGCATAGCCATTTTAGTTGATGACCTATACCGATGACTTACTAGTATTATTCACGGGATACTTTGGTATCATCCTTAACGCTAAATGTAACCGATTGTAATATATATATATTTATATATATATATATATATATATATATATATATATATATATATATATATATATATATATATATATATATATATATATACATATAGATATATATATATATATATATATATATATATATATATATATATATATATATATATATATATATACATATATATATACATATATATATACATATAGATATAAATATACATATATATATATATATATATATATATATATATATATATATATATATATATATATATATATATATATATATATATATATATATATATATATATATATATATATATATATATATATATATATATATAGTATAAAGTTGCTTGGTGGTTCAATGCATGAATGCAGCATCATGTAAAAGGATCTATGCTTAACTATATCGATAAAGATATACAGAATATAGATAAGTTCCATACGTTAAATATTGTCAACATACGAAAAAAACGAATTTGATAAAAAAGAATAAAACGGTACTCACACGACTCCAAATTTGTCCATGATATCTATGGAATAAGTTAGGATTGAATATGAGACAACGGGTGAGAAACGAAGAAGTTGTGACACGGTAAATTAACGGGTTGAGAAAGACTGGAGCAAATGGGAGATGGTGAGTATTTGAGAAGAATTGTTATTGCCAAAATGATTGTGTTTTTACAAAGTGGCATATTTTGTGCATACAAAAATAGAAAAGAGCAGAGGGAGAAGGTCATGCAAATAGGTGGTGTAAAGTGACGTTTAGAATAAACAATTTCATAGTTAACGACGCTCCTGATCGGGAGATGTATACTTTGAAAATGATATTCAAATTGATATTTCTGGATGTCATTTTGCATAATTTAAGTTTTTGCTGGTCACTAAAATGTTAGAATCTGCTCTTTAGAAACTATCGCAAACTTTTTTTAAAGATTACTTTAAATTTCCTTGGTGAAAGTCAAACTTGCGGTGGTGAAAATGGAGAAAATAATTGTATCGTTCTGTTGCACCAATAAAATGATGATATTTGGCACGCATTTTTCCTATTTTGGCTTAAACCTATCTTACAATTATGTTTTCCTTTACAGCGTTTTAAATTTGGAAAGATGTATTGTGGGTTATAATGGAAAGAAATCACCCGATTGGGAGATCACCCGATTGAGAGCGTGGACCGGACTACTTACCAAGACGAAAACGAAATACAGACAGCTGAAAAGTGAGTCTTCTTGTTAACTCAGTTTAAAGTAATTTAGCACCGTATCAGATCAATTGTATGTAAAACAAAGTAGCTGATCCCAGAAAGACAGTCATATTGATCCCACTTATGGCATTTGGCCACGTTTTTCCCTAAACATGACCATTTCTACCATGTATGGTCAATTAATCACTTTTGTGGTTTGAATATGTTGCTAAATTTATACTAGCTACCAATGAGGGTGCTGATTCGAAATAAGCAATCTTATTGATTCCACGAATATTAATAAGGCTTCTTTTTAACCAAAAAATGACCATTTGTATCATATATTGTCAAATAATTAGAATTTTTGCTGAGGATGTTTTGCCAAGCGTGTCATCACATATAAAAAGGGAATTTATTAAAATACAATTTTCTTATTAACCCAATTCTTGACATTTTGGTCCTTTTGGCAATTGTTGAACAAAATTGACCATTTGTACCATATGTAGTCAAATAATGAGATGTTTTCGTGCGGCTCTTTTGCAAAGCTTGTTACATGTAAAACGGGTGTTGATTCTTAAAAAAACATCATTATTGATCCACTTCTCGACACTTTGGTGATTTTTGCCAATATTGTACAACAAAGACCATTTGCATCAAAATAGTCAAACTTTTTGTGAGTAAATGTTGCAAGCTTATCGTATGTAATGCTGGGTGCTGATTTAAAAACAAAAAAACAATAGGCTCATTGACCCAACTCATAAAATTGTTGGTGAGGATGTTTTGCCAACCGTGTATTATGTAAAAAGGTCCTGCTACCATAAAAACTATCTTATTGATGCAATTTTGGTAATTTTAGCCACTTTGTGGACAAAAATGATCATTTGTACCACAATTGGTCAATAAATCAAACCTTTTCGTGACGATGTTTTGCCAAGTTTATTCTATGTTAAATTGGGTGCTGATTTTTAAAATAGCAGTCTTACTGACCCAACTCATCACATTGTTGGTGAGGATGTTTGGCCAACTTTATATTATGTTAATCAGGTCCCGATTCCAGAAGAACACTTTTATTGTTCCAACTCATTACATTTATGTTAACAGTAATTATTGTTCTATATGTTGTCAAATAATCATAATTTGTAATGAGAAAGTTTTTCCAAGTATTTCGCCCAATCCTTATTTCGAAAACATATGTGGTAATGCAATACATTAAATGGTTAAGATAGCTTATTAAAATTGAATATTTTTCCTACTATTTACTAGAGATTACAGATTCTCCGTTTTCCGTGGGAATGTAAGCCAGACATTATAATGTATGTTTTTCAAAGATTGTGAATTTGAATGCAGGAGATAGCATGTACAGATCTGCAACAAGCAGTGTAAGCAGCAACAACCAACAGTTTTCAACCACAGATCAAGACAATGATAGATTAGGTGGTCATGCAGGTGCGTCATGTTGCATTCGTGGCATAACCATTTTGTTTTATAGAACAACCACTGAAGTGGATAGCCTATGCGATTGACTTACTAGTAATGAGTCAGGGGATACTTTGGTATCACCCTTAAGGCTAAGTGTAAGTGATAATGATATATACAAATAGTATCCAGCTGCTTGGTGGTTCATTACATGCATCCAACATTATGTAAAAGGTTTATGCTTAATCACCTATATAGATATATAGTTTAATACTTAAAATATCGACAATACCGTAATGGCAAATTATATCAAGAAGAATAAAACGGTGCTCACACGACTTCATATTTGACCCGGACAGCTATGGAACAAGTTAGGATTGAACGCGAAACAGCGGATGAGGAGAGAAGAAGTCGGGACACGGTGATTTACCGGGTGGAGAAAGGGTGGAGCAAATGGGAGATGGTGAGTATTAGACAAGAATTGTTATTGTCATTGAAAACATTTGAGTGTTTAGAAAGTTGCAGATTCTCCATGTATGCCCCTCTCCTCGAAATGTTATGAGTAGGATGAATATAACTGTTTTATTAAAAAATTTTTTTACATAATATAAGGCTGGCCAAACATCCCAATTACCAATGTCATGAGTTGGGTCAATGAGACTGCTGTTTTTGAAATCAGCACCCAGTTTTACATATTATAAGCTTGGCAAAATATCCTCACCAAAAATTATGCTTGTTTAATTTAATATGGAACAATGGTCCTTGGTCCCCAAAATATTATTACTGGGGTCAATTAGATTGCATTTTTTGGGATTAGCACCTCTTCTCACATAGGATAAGCCTGGCAAAAGATCTTCACCAAAAATGCTAATTATTTGGCCAAATATTATGCAATTGGTCATTTTTGAACAAAATGTTAAAAGGGTATCAATGAAACTGTTTTTTGTATTTAATCTGCAAGCCTTTTAACATAGGATGAGCTTTGCATTGAAAAAATTGTCACCAGAAATTGTTGATTATGTGTCCAAACATTCTACAATTGGTCATTTTGGGCCAAATAGGTGCCAAAATGTCAAGAGTGGGATCAGTAAGATTTTGGAATCGGCACTTTTTGAAAAATAGAATAAGCTTGTCACTGAAAACATACTCGCCAAAAAGTTTTGATTATTTTACCATATTTCGTACAATATTTATGGCCAAAATGGTCAAAATTTACTAGACCATTGTTTCATATTTAATAAAATAATCATAGGTTTTGGTGAGGATGTTTTGACTAGCCTATCTCACGTGAATAGGGTGCTCATTAAAAAAACAGTCTTATTGATCCCATCCATGGCATGTTAGCCTCCTTATGACTACTTTATGGCCCAAAATGACCATTTGTGTAATAATAAATCAGAATTTAGGTCAGGATGTTTTGCCAAGACAGGTTAAATAAAAATAAATAAGAGCTGATTTCACAGAAGCAGAGATGGTTTTCCAATAAACATTGAGGTTTATTGATGTTTATGATACTTAAAAAACGTTTTTTTTCGCCATTGAGGGTGAAAAATGTACTAAGTATTTATGCTCGTTTATCTATGGCATGCGTACTGTGAGGTTCTTATACTGCTAAAATGATATCAATTCATGTACTGTGGTATGAAAACAGAGGGCGAAGCACCAGAAAGTTTAGCGTTTTTTAATTTTTTAACGTGATTTTGGTAGGCCAGCAGAAAATTGCTTAAAACCGTGTTAATTCCACACTCAGAAAGTTCCGCTGGAATATATAGCATTTCAACAGCCGTTTTTATGGATGCTACACTATCATCAATGGAAACCGTCGTGTCATCAGCGTACGGAATGATTTTAAACTCAAGATTACAAACAATAACAATACCCTTAAAACTATTGTTATGTCTAAACATAATTACCAATATTTAAACACACATAATAAAGAGGTAAGGAAACCGAAAACAGCCGTGTCTTTTATCATGTTTGATAGAAAGAATTCGGACGAATGATTATTGTTTAACACACATGCTGATGCATTAAAGTACAGAGTATGCTTGAAGTCATGATATAAATCAAAAGTATCAAGAACGTCGTGAATAAAGGACCACTCAATTGTATCGAATGCGCTGTGGAAATTAAGAAACAACAAGAAACTCGGAATGATATAAGTGTTACAATAATCAATTACTTCTAAACTGCTATGATAGTGCGAATGCTTTCCCCAATATAACGACCTTTATAAAGCGTGTTTAAATTGAACTGCTCAATGGTTTATATTATTTAAATCACCCTTAATATGTGCTGCGATACATTTTGCAGCTATCTTATTATCCACATTTAAAATATGACTCCAATTTTCTATTTTTTAAAGATATATATTCGGTTTGGGAAGAAGCGAAATTTTGCAAAGCAAAATTTAGAGACACTAATAAAACGTCACGCAAATCGTCCTAAAACGTCTGATAAAAATCAATCATCCCAAAAGGTCTGATAAAAATCAATCGGAAAACCATCCGTGCCCAGTGCTTTATTTTATGACAAAGAAAAAAAAAAGGCTTACTTACACTGAACTAAAGAAAACATACCCTCTCAAGCATAGGCGGGATTTGCAGAGGGAAACTGCCCATACTTTTTTCCGAATTTGTATGGTAATTTTTTGCATCTTAGCATGATTTTGTTGATTCCTTCCAACCTCCCCCACCACTTTTGACTTTGTCCCTACTTTCGGTAGGAAAATCCCGCCCATAATCTCAAAAGTTAGGCTCATCATTATTCAGAATAACAGAATTAGTCAAAGGATTAAAGAATACATTAATATCAGAAAGACTAGGTAAGGTACAACTATAGACGGCGCTATAGTAGTAAGAGGGCACTACACAGTTGCTGACCAATCATAAGCCGGATTTGCTATAACGTCATAGCTTTGCCATTGTTCGTTTTTTTGATTGCTCAGCAACTGTATAGTAACCCCTGGAATTTTTCATCTCGGTCATCGGATTGCCGTCACAGGATATTCTCAATTGTTCCATAAAGTCCTTTTAGCATGGTGTATAGCTCATTTGCATATACGTAATTCTGACTTCTAATTGGTCTGGGCCTGTATAGTTACCCTGGTATTATCCACTCAAAGGTAATGGTATCATGGTCACCACACCACTCATTGTTGCCCAATTAAAAACAATGAACCATGATAATCTGTTAATTTGAAGTTTAGATGTGTGAAAAAAGTGTAAAAGGTGTAAAAACTGTAAAAGGTATTAATAATATAGATAAATCGCCATGCTAATGTCACGATAATCGATGATGTTGTCATAATATCGATAATATCGTCATAATTTACTAAGTGAAATCATTTGGGAAGACATTTTTTGGTTTGCACATGACAATTGAGACATTTTCTTCTAAAACTTGTCATTTTGAGAACATTTGTATTTGAAAGGTGTGATTTGAGCGACAATATGGTGTGATTTGAGAGAGCCTTTGTTCTTTTTAGCATGAAATGAGAACGAAAATGTATTTTCAAATCCCATTGAAGTAACACAGGGAGCAAAATTTGAGCAAAGATATTTCAAAAACGTGAATGATTTGAGAAAACGTTTTGTTCTGAAACTCATCATTTTAGAAACAATTTTTACAAAACACTGTAATTTGAGGCAATTTTATTTGCTAAATTGTTTTTCATTTGAGAGGACAAAATTGCGTTTTTACGAGCAAAATTAAGTCTACAGTGGTTAATTGTGAGAACAACAGGACAAAACAGGACTACGTTTTTAATGGGCAAAATTGGGTTTACGGGGGTTAATTCGTAGGAATAAAAAGACAAAAGTGCGCTTTTACGCAAAAAAGGGGGTCTACGTGGGACTTGATTCCAAACCACGCCCCCTATTTTCCCGTCGTCGCACTTGTAAGCTTTAATAACACAGAGCAATAAATAGTATGTATCCGCGTGGGTGTGTATTATGCTGTTTGTCAACATCGACCAGTCTAGGAATCCGGATGGATCAGAGAGAACCTCCATGACGACAGAACCCGACAAACTTTACGCCATGCTTATAACATTACTTAATTCTGATTTCGTCACAGAGTTATATTGCCCTATACGAGGTCGGCGAAAATACAGTCGTTACCCTTGTCTTACATCAGCCAACTTTAGCATATCAAGGGTAACCAAGGTGTTTGTTTCCTTGCGATTGTAGGAATGTATGAAGTAAAAATCTGTCTTTCACACTATGAAGCGACCTTAAGTATGCAACCTCTAGGTTAAAAGATCAATAAAATATTAAAGTTGAAACAAAATTTACATAGTGTAATAGTTTTGTGCTAAAAATGATACGGCTGACACCGAACACCGATCGCCGACAGGACGATCACAAGATATGCTTCTCAAGCGGGACAAAATCAACATGAAGCCAAACTTTAACATGAATCTATGAAGAAAAAAAGGGGGAAAAAACGTTACATACATATACGTATGTATTGATGGGTAAAGTAATAATCCAATAATTCGTTTGCGTTCCACTACACTGACGATATACGAAAGGTCCGTTCTGTCCAAAGCCTGATCTAGCAATGAACATCTATTAATCAACAGCATTTTGGATGGATATTCATTCACGTGATATGATTGGCCCTTGCTCTTCCGCGCATGTTCTACAGATGAACTCTTGAACGACGAAACAACGAACAATATTGTCATATCTATACATGGTAAGTGCCGTCATTCCACTTTGGTCACATCCTTAAACACAACGTACTAACAGGTCATCGGTCACGTCAAGGACATCTAAACAAAGGATTTTATATTAATCCAATATTGAATAAACAAGCATGAATTATGAATGTTTTTTTATATAATTCTTTTCATACTAATGATATTGATCCATTCTGGCCATGCAGACATGTTTCATTATAATAGATAGACTTGCTCCCATCATTATGCATAGAATAATCAAACACTGAAGGCTCACAACCCCCATAAGAAATACAAACGCATTATGTACACAAAATGATTTATCGATCGATTATATTTGTCATATCCTACATTAAAGAAAGCCCGTTTTACCATCTGGCGAAAGATATATCTTAGTCAACAGGTCAAGATGCAATCGGCTTCTTCTACATTTAAATTTTTCATCTAATACATGTTATGAAATGACCACAGAGGCGGCACCGATAAACATACAATTCTAATAATAACTATCTAACTTCAAATTGTATGAGCGCGATGATAAACTCAATTACACATTATGTAGCTCAATGTGTATGCTGTATACTACTCAATTGATATGGTCTACAAACCAACTTGCTTCATCGATCGATATTCCGTTTGATTAATAACCTTTAGTGAGAGGGCGTAGCTCTCCTCTTTTGAATATATAAATAATTATTGACTCAAGCGAAAGTTACACCACAGATTTCTTTCCTCCCACTGGAAACATACCATGCGTTGAACCCACTTTTAAAAATAATTTATATCTAAGAGAATGAGGGAAGGAAGGGGACGTATCATGCATGTATTTCTAAAAAAGAAAAGGGGGTGGGGTATGCATTTATTTCTAAACGAGAAAAGGTGTGGGGTATGAATCTATTTCTAAGGGAAAAGGGGGCAGTGAGATACCACTGGAAAAATGGATGTTAGTAGCCCTCTTCTGCCAGAGAATGAATCTAATTGAGGATTGAAATCACGGTATAAATTTACAAAGGGCAGTAAGACGGTGGATATGCTTAGCCCTATCCATGTCGATCTCTTCTTCTAAGATAAATACCTACTCAACGATGTAGATATGAAAATTAAACTCAAACGAACCAAGAATGCATTTGTCTTATATCATCACAGGCTGAATGACGCTGGCTATAAAGTGAAGAGTATCGAAGCCTCTGCATTTTTTTCGTAAAGTAAAGCTGAATCCTTCAGTAGAATTAGTTCATACCAAAGCTTTTGACAAGAGAACTGCAAAGAACCTCATCACTCGGGTTGAAGTGAAAACATTCTCTACCCTCAAGAAAACATTTTTATATCAAAAGACAACCTATTTCTAGCACAGCTCCCCAAACGGATTGTTAGTGGCATTGTAGACAATGATGCTTTTAATGGTATATATGCCAAAAACCCTTTTCCATTCTAAAGACAACCACACCAATTTTCTCTCACTCAACATGAATGGTATTCAAATCCCTACAAAACCACTCAAACCAAATTTTGATAACAGCATTTGTTACATCCGATCTCACCACTCATTATTCTCTAGAACCAATGCACTTTTCAATAACAGTGGTAATCAAATAACCAGGGATGACTATGGACATAGCTACACCCCGTTTGCCTTTGAGTTTTCACCCGATTTAGCATGTGGTGGACATTTAAATCGCACAAAGCAGGGTAATATTAGGTTAGAACTAGATTTTGATGAACCCTTGCCTACCACCGTAAACATCATCGTTAATGCTGAGTTTGAAAACGTCATTGAGATCAATAAAAGTAGAAAACAGCTTCTATTTGCAAAATGGACTGGAATAAAGTCTTCACATTACCATTATACTCTTTTTTGGTACTTAATCAATTCTGTAACAGAATTGCTAACATATTTTTGTTGGCTATTCTGGTACAGAGTGTATTAAGTACTAAAACAAGGAGTATAATGGTAATGTAAAAACTTTATTCCAGTCCATTTTGACAATAGAAACCCATTTTGAAAATAGAAGCTGTTAGAAACATTTTCTTTCATTACTCAAGTTGACGACCATGGATACCAATGATTTGACAATTATTTTACCTATCAACTCTGCTACGGGAAAATATGTCCTTCGAGGTGTTCTATCAGTATATCAGCTTCCTGGAATAGTGATGTCACACCCCTCATTATGCATTGTTAACAACTGACTCACACACATTACCAGGAACTCATCTGATTGTTATATGGTTTGACGCAAAAGTAAGCATATAATTTTTTGACTCGTTTGGATTACCACCATCATTTTACAATAAAATGTTTACCAATTTTATTATTAACAATAGTACCTCCTAGGTATGAAATGGTCAAACCATTCAAACTGTATCATCCATTTTATGTGGTCATTGTTTATTAATATAAGCCTGGTTAAAATCTACCGGAATTGCTTCTCAATCTTGTTATAAACGATTTACAAAAAATCATTTTGACAAATGATGCCATAGTCACCCACTTCACCTATCGTTATCACGGGGTCTTACAGCCTAGTTCTAAAGAAAAGAACACTTTATTTTATATAAAGACACAGATTGAGAGCATGATATAAATAAAAACAAAGAACACATCAATGATAACTGCTTAGATATTAATCACTTTTATAATTTCATTTCAATTCTATAATATTGTATGCAATCACATCGTTATATTGATCATTAAATGAAAAATGAAATAAATACAACAAGTTTTTTCTCTTTTCAACGAGTTTGTCTAAGCATTTCCAGGGTATATTATAATGTTTCCCATTTAAACTGGCGTAATTTACGATTCTTCCTTCTCTTTTTCATTGTCTTGGACATCTTTATCTCCTGGAGGTATGAAGATCTTAATGCATGTTCATGTTTTAAAAGTTGGATAAATTGTCGTTTCACACTAGGTATAATACTTCCAGGAATGTTTACTTGGACAGGTTCTTCAGCAAGTCGTTCCCATCCTTGAGGGTTACAATTTCTTTCCGCTCGCCTTAAATATCCGAAAGAAGGTCAATGACATATGTCTCAGCTATATGGACACCACAAATTGTAAGCTCTCCTCTATCAGTTTCACCAATTCTCCCATCACTGTGTTTTATTTGATGTAGGAGAAGTTTATCCTTGTTCCTATATATTAATGGCAAATGTTTCAATATTTCGGTAGATGAGAGAGTTTTTCTTTTCTGGATGAAGTATATCCGTTTTAATCGAAATACTTACCGGTTTTCCCCTTCCGGTGTGAAATTAAGGTAGCGTTGTAAAATATGTTGATATGCAGTCAATTTTTCTTCATTTCCTATTCCTTTCTTATCTAAAGTATCTCGCATGTCCACATCTAATTGTGAAACAACTTTCTGTGTAGGGGATGATTCATGGATCTGCTCTAAAACTCCAGGGGGTATGAGCATCATCTTGTGCCCATGTTCCAAAGTCATTTTGCTATCGCGGATGTTTAGAGACATGAAACAATTGGCAGAGCAACTGCTAATAAAGGGCTTATGAATCTTATGTTTTGCTTTATATTGTCGCTTCAGTTTATGTAGGTCAGTTTTCTACTTTTATAAACTTCCATTTTGACGTCTTGACACTTTGACATTTCCCTGTTTGCGTAACAACTTTCCCCTCGTTATGGTAGATCAAGAGCTACCTAATTCCTTTAAAATGGCAGAATGGGAATAAGTTCCGTCCACTTTTCAGCCATGATGAATACTGAATGATTCATTTGATTCACTTCAAGTTTTATTGAGGTACATAAGCATATGATGTTTCTCTTGGAAAAGATATTAGTGCGAAGCCAAAAGTTTTCTGAGGTAGTTGGGTTTATTTCAAAAATATTGAATAAACATAAGGGGTTAGTTGCATCTTGATAAGCCTCTTGTACAAATTTCACTTGAAAACACTTGTTTTGCAAGATGTGTGATTTGAGATCGATCTCTTAGATTTTTGAACAACATATTTAAACTAATAGTTCGTGATTCCTTTTTTTCCAAGGAATATATTCTGTACAATGTAAATAACACTTAAATTACGATGATGTCTTTCTCTAGCAAAAAAGATCACTAATTTGTTTTATTCTCTGAGTCTTTACTGATGATATCATCAATACAGATTAAGTTAATCACTTTAGGATTAATTTAGTTGCCTGTGGGGAGTCCTATATTAACCAGAACATGGGAGATTGTGGACAGTACTTTTTTGTGCAAAGGTTGATATTATGCATAAACCAAATGGTGCATTATGGAGGGGGACTTATTGGTTAAAGTATGTGAAACAGTAGATTCTTTACAAACTTGGTTTTGTCTACACCAGAGACACCTCCAACAATGGTTCCAAAAGGGTGCTGCCGACGTATATCCATGTGAAAATACAATAATTAATCAAAAGTGAAAGGTACAATCATGTACAATCATGACGAGAATGATACCAATTTATCAACAATATACTGCTACTGAATCATTTTGAAATAATTATCTATTTATATACTCATTATACCCTTTGTTTAAAAAGACAAAAGTGAAGTTTGACAATTACTTTAGTCTTCTAAAAAGGAACAGATTTTCCCGTTTTTTTGACGAATATCTATCTCAATATTTTCAAACATTTTCAACTGTACAAGAACATAATGTAATTGTGTATATTTATTAGAAACGGTCAAATCAAAGCGTTTTGTATTCACATCTAAGTTTGTACGAGGGGGACGAAAACATTCTCCACATACTGTGATTATATTATATTTATACATTAATAGAGTCCCTGAAACCCTCTATGGACATTGAAGGCTGTAATGCTCTCTGCTGATTCATAAAACTTGGTTGGTATGCCTAATAATACGGTCAGCTGGGGGTTTAAGTGAAGAAGTATAGGTTCAATTAAACTAACTTTGCAACGATCTAAAACATTATTATCGACAAATTTGACTTTGTCCTCAATGTCATTTCAGTTAGTTTTTTTTTTGCAGACGCATACGGGCACTTTAAAAGAAAGAGATTAAGGGTCTTCTGTAGTATGATACAGAATTGTATTAAATTCCCTACTCACATTACACCACGTGTATGGGTAATGAGCTTTCGCGAGCGCTATTTCCCAAGATCTATCCAAATAAATCTCCTAATACAGTTTTGTTTTGTAGCGGGTTAGGGTGCAGTTCGGAAAATGCTTCATGGAACTATTACTTGGTAATGTCAAATAAAACTTGGTCATACTGTCCTAATTTATAGATATCAATGAATGATAACCCCCCACGCCTGAGTCTTCTATTTATTGCCAAAAAGTTTAGTGGTTATATCGGCAAACAGTGCTCTCTTATCATAAATAATGCGGTAATCTTTTTTTTCTATTCTTACTTTCGACAGTATTTGTTGCTGTCTTGTGAACAATTTTATTATTTTTAATTAACCTGATGAATTGGATATGGTGTCACATTTATTATTTGCAATTTTTTCCACTGCAAATTGTAATAACTCTTTTACTGTTTCGGAAGATATCTTCTTGAGTGTATCATGACTAATTTGATACCTCTGATCTTGAAAACAGTCTCCCCATTACTCATTTGATAAGTATAGCTTTTTGTACCCCTGATACAAATGTCTTGATGAACGTGTTAGGGGGGGGGGGGTATATTTGTCGATTCCCTAAGAATTTTCCCGTAGGGGCTCCCAATCCCTTACCTGGGACGTGAAAATTAGACTGTCAGTATCGAAATATATTTCTCTCTGCTGTAATTTTTCTAAAACTGAATACAACTTCAATCGAGTATGGGTAGTTACTATGGCGGCTATACTAACATTTAACCTTTTTGAAGCCAGAGTAAATTCCTCATTCTATTGGTATTTACACTCAACCATATCATCACTTAATAATTGGATGTCATTTACCTGTCTACTATCATCATTAAGTATACTTTATAAGGTTCTTCAATAAGTTTGGATTGTGCGAGATTCTCTCGCTGACCGAATTTTCCCTCAAATGCATTCAATATAAGTTTGGCGAGAGCCCTCATTCCGGGATTGATTTCAATTTTATCTCTATCTAACAAATTTCCCTCTTTTCTAAAGTACATATTGATATGAAGCTCTTTCAATTCATCATTTAAACACTAAAATGGCCAGCTACTACTTCGTTCTTTTATCTTTAAAAAGTTATCAATGTAGGCTGAGAATAAACCCCCCTTTTTGGTCTGAGGATTGTAACACGCAGTTTGCGGGTAGTGAAGAATCTCAATAACTTCTACCATGGAATATCCCATTTTTAGTGCCTTCCTTAGCTCCCTGTAAACCAGGTATCTTTCAAACATCTTTGATCATTAGCATGTGTGCAAGGTGTGCTACAACCAATTTGAGCACAACTCTGAGGGAAAATTAACTTTCTTCTTACTTTCACTGGAAAAACGGGTAAAAATTAGTCCTCGGGTGGCAGTATTCTACATTTTACGAATCCAAAATAGTCCAAAATTGGTTTAAAAGAGCCACATAACACTGAAACACCCTGGCCTACGGGGTATCGACTATGTTTATTTGTCCACGGGTACAGACTGGTGAAATCAAAATGATTATTGATTCAAGAAATCTGTAAGTTATGTAGAATAAGAATCTGCTGCCCCCTTTGAAAATAAGACAACGTTGTCTTCCAATCATCAGGTACATACATGTTAACAATGGAAGAGTTTGGAAAGAGGCAAACAGAGTACATCAGAATATTCCCGTGAAGTACGAAAGTGAACTGGTGAATGCAATCAAGACCAGATGATAGACAATAGCGCTGCAGGTCTAAGCAGGTAAAATGCAGATATAGGCAACTATACGAAGGTCCTTAGAACCCATCAATAGTTAAAAAGTGGGATGAAAAATAATGTTTTGCTGCGTTGAAGTACTGAGAGAATGTGCTAATGCACTCGCTGATGCAACTGTGCCACTTTGTCCTGAATCTCTCCAGCAACAGTCTGAGGAGTTTATTCCAGACTTTGACTGCAGTTCGAATAAGTTACTTCTGTTAGTGAAATAGGCATAGAGGGGCGGGTTCTTCTTCTGATTTAAAACAGTTTAGAGGTCAGGTCTGGAAGACAATAGTCTTTGTACATCTTGTAAAGGACAGTCGTGGCGGCAACTTGACCTCTTTGATGAAGAGCGGGGATGTTCAGATTCAGTCTTGCTTCTAGTTTGGTCACCTGAATGATACGCATTGCTTTACTCCGGGTTGAGTCAAATATTCTCAGTGAGGTTGCCGAGGCACACATCCATTGTCGACCAGACATATTGAATCTGCTAATAACATAATTATGGTTCCTCTTTGGAAAGGAATGGTTTATTGAAAAAAATTATTACCTGTGAATACCTTTTTCAAGAAATCTGGCAAAATATGTGTCTTTTCTTTGTGTGATACATTTACAATAAGTGGAATACACATATTATTGATTTTTACGGGTTTATAGAAGTAGGCAATATAACACTGTGGCATTAGTAATTTCAAAACTGCAGTAGATACCATTTATGAGTTTACTGATATACACTTCCGTTTCAACGTATGAAAATGTAGTTGTGTGTATGCTAGCTGTAGCGAAACAATTGGTAGATAGGTAAGAGGTAAGCTGATATTGACCTTTTCTGTGAACGCAGTTTCATTTCCCTGAATTTTAGGGAGTAGGTGTACGAACGTTTAAAATAATACCAAACTATACCCTGATTATTGCCTGTCGTAATCGTCCCTCCTTGTACGTATCTAACGTTGAGGTAAGCACTGCTGCAGCTTTTAAACCACCACGCACCGGATAGATTAATTGCCTAAGAGTACACGGAACTGTTCCATGGATATGGATTATAATAATTATTAGTAGGATCCCAATTGTTTTTCATATTCCTTGAAAACATACCCTAAGTATTACAATGAATTTTATTGCTTGAAATACATAAGTCCATATGATTGATTGATACACTGTATATAAACATACTTAAAAGCCATATAAAATATACATTTGTGGTATTTAGAACTTGAACAATGCAGTGAATATCATTTATTAATATGCAAGCCCGCTCTTTACACTTGAAAGTATACTTGCACTGCAGGAAAACAATGGGTAAAGGATACGATAAAATTCTACTCGTGACGGACTGCTTTGAGTGAAACAATTACTCTAAATAAAATTAAATGAATTGAAAGAAACGAATCGATGAGAAGAAATATTGATATTTTTTTTTTTTTATGTTTTTGTTTTTCTGTAAAATACAGAATACTTGTGAAAATATTTTGAATAAAATCATAGATTTCATTAGATTGTACACCCCCCCCTACCCCCTTCCTTTTTTCCTCCGGCCCTCCTGATCCCACTGTCCGTTTGTCAGATACCGATCTTAGTCGGGCAGAAATGTAAAATGAAATGTGCCCTTTATCCTGGTATCAGAGTGAATCTCAGTTTATCCCCTGCTGAGCTAGATTTCGATCGCCGACTTGGCAAATGATGCCGACAACTTCATACTTGGGAGCTAAGTAGGCGGGAGATGTAAAATGCCATATGTACTGTTTAAATTGGAGATACTTCTCAATCATGCCCAAATTGTTATATCAGATTCATGTTCTTCTGACTCGGCAATCATGCTGACAACATCATGCTTCATCATACTAACATCATGTTATGTTTAAAGAAGAGACAAATCTTAATAATCAATCATGAATCGTCTATATATTCAGAGTCATCTCAACTTAACATCAAATTTTCTTCGATTTCCTTTATTTTTTTTCTCGAATTTTTGTAAAATTTTCTTTATTTTAGTGAAATCTGCTTCAATATCTGGAATTTGCTTCTATTTTTGTGAAATTTGCTTGCAATGTCGTGCAATTTTCTCCATTTTCCGAAAATTTCCTTCAATGTTTGTGCAATTTCTTTCATTTTCGGGAAATTTGTTTCAATTTATGTGGAATTTCTTTTATATTTGTAAAATTTGCATCAATCTTTATGCAATTTTCTTCATTTTTGTGAAATTTGCATCAAATTTTGTTTAGTTTCCTTAATGTTTCTTCAATTTTCGGGAAATTTACTCCATTTTCAAAAATTTTGTCAATTTGAACATGGTCCCAACACTTTTCTTACCGAATTATTAGCTGATGTCCAAACCACAACACACTACTCAAATCCTTAACATCACGAAAGTGTAACCGTCAGGGAAATAAGTATCCAATTCATTCCTGAATAGACTTTAGCGTGGAAAACCCAAAATCGGATCCTACTCAAGTCTATAGAGGAATTGTGTTAACAGCTAATTAAGGAAAGCGGATGTAGACAGGAAACTTACCATATAAGTTGAGGTGTGTAAATGAGATCAGTGAGTGAAATTACACAAAGACTGAATTGGCAAAAGGACAGTTTTGTCTTAATGGTAAACTCCACTGCGTTCCAGCTCAATGGGGTATTATCTACAAAATGTTGCTTCTCACTTATTTCGTTGTTTTATTGTGATATGTACGCTGTTTCTGTTCCTTAGTTTGTTTAATTAGGGACATAGAGGCATGTGCATTATGCGCACAGCTATTACTATTAGATATTAACTCAAAATTATACCATAGATAGACTTACAAAAATGTATATTGCGACGAAATCCTATCATATCACGTACCCATTATACTGCTACTTTCTATCACAGCGTCATTGTAGTGAATTTTAGTGAATAATAATATCCTTTAAATTCTTTCCAAATGATACCCTGTCTGTATTCTGTTGTACCTCCTTGTACGTATCTGCCATTAAGGTATGCATAGCTGCAGAAATTAAACCACCACGCACCTGAGTAAGCATTCGCACAGGATGGGAAGTAAGCACTGACGCTACTAGAATAGCAATGATTTCCTGAATTTCTACATTGATCATTGTCTTGATCTCTGGTTGTTTTCTTTCATAAATTCGTGGCAAAAAAACTTTTAGCTGTTTTTATCACATCTGATTTTTGTAAAGATGTACTGTAAGGAAATAGAGGACGAATGACTTTGACAACTGAGTCGGCCGAATAACACATAATCCTTAATCCGTGTCAATCTATATGCATATGCAACTGTGCCGTTTAATATTTTATTGATTCTGCCGTGAAGCAATAATGATTATAAATCAACGTAAATGATACTATATTGTCCTTAAAGAAATGTTTTACAAGACTACAGGTATATCGGGAAGCACTTGTGTGACCCTCGATGCTGGTTATTTTCAATCAACAGTCCAATTTGGTACACAAACACACAGGCGCAGAGTATGAAATATAGAATATTGGAATGTTTTATTTCCGAGCATGTTGACAACTTGACAGTGATTGTGCATTCCGCTCATATACTTGTAAATACGTTTTTTCAAAAGGCAATGGAAAACAGTAAAGTTATCGAGGTTCGTGAAACCCGATGGAAAGCTGTTCATTGGAAGGAAAATTATAAAAGCTTACATCAAGTCTGACGCAATTCTTATTTCATATTATAGAGGATTAAAATATAAACCAACTAACACAAAAGCAAGTTAAAATCTCATTCCTATCTAGAATTAAGTTTTTCCTGTTTAAAGACATGGAGATTGCCATTTTGTTCAATTCTGCAATGATAACTTGTCGATAATGATACTACTTTCCCAACAACAGAGATATAAGATCAATAATGCATTTTCTTATAATTTATGAAAGTTATGATTCTAAAATGATGGGACACACAGTTTTAACAGCATGTTTTGATAACTTTATTAAAGATTTGATTGACAATTAAACATTGTTAAATCTTGCAACAGAAAGCAATATTTTTCATCAGGTAGAAAACGTGAGATAGATTATTAAAAATTCCAAGGCATTCCAACATCCTGCTCGGTTGATGTTATCATTTCCTGCATGGCAGCTCTTGTAGTATCAACATTACATAATTAGTTCAGATGTCAAGCATATCTATCTTATATAACGTTTAAAGTGTGAAGAAAGCATTCGTTAAGGAGATATCTAAGTTTAAAGCTTGGTATCATATGTGAAGAAATTAATGAAAGCAGACTATTTGTGATGTCATAGCTTTAAATTCCTCAAAATCTGTATTTGTACATGTACATGTATTCTTTTATAGTGTGTCCTGCGATTGTGTGGCCATTGTTATTGATGGGACATTATAAATATAATAGTATAACTGAAATAAGTGAAATTGTTAAAAATTAAATAAATACTCTTCGAAATACAATAACAATTGTTGAGAATGTGAGGATAAAAAACCTAATTTTCAAAAGTAGACTTACCACACCAGTCATACTTACACAAACTTGAAACTTGAATCTGTCTTTAATGAAATTAGATTTTTGAACGATTTTGTCACAATTTTGTTTTTTTTGCAGTTATCATTTATGATGTATATGCCTGACTACAGAACTAATCCGTTAAAGCTTTTATCAATTACAAAATATATGTTGGATTGCTTCGGGAGGTATGAAACTGGTCTGACAATTTGTTATGCTTAATATTATCACACAAATAGGACTTCAGACTTTATTTCTACTCTCAAGTTTGATGTGCCTTGGACAAATAATAATGTAGTGGAACATAACAATATACAAAATAGTGAAAATAATTATATATATATATATATACTATTAATAACAATAATAATAATAATAATACAACAATTTATATAGCGCTAATTTTGTAAAAACATTCAAAAGCGCTTTACATACAAGGATATTAGATACGAAAACAAAATATGAATACAGAAATGACAACATAAATAGAAATACAGTGGATCCCAGGAGAAAATTCCAGTTGAGATTCCCAATTGGTCTTAACCATTCCCAACTGGTATATGCTATTTCCAATTGGTTTTTGCTATTTCCAATTGGTCTATGCTATTTCCAACTAGTCTATGAAATTCCCAACTGGTTTGAGCTTGGAAAACCAATTGGAAATATTAATACCAATTGGGATCTTACCATTTCTAACTGGTCTAGACAATCCCAACTGGTCTGAGTTTGAAAAACCAATTGGAAATATTAATACCAATTAGGATCTGTTAATGTACAAATTAACCTATTATATCAATTTTAAATGACATACCTCATTTGGGAACATCTTGAAATGAATAATAGATACACACAAACAAAACAAAACAGTAATAATTTTCTATGGTTTTCAATCTGCTTTTTTGACGTGAAGGACAAGGAATAATCATGTGACAACAAATTACAGAATTACGTATATTTAAACAGCCAGGTAAAGTCTGTTTAAATACATCTCATTATCACTACATAGGAAACCATGTTTTAAAAGCCACTTCCATACGTTCAGAATCATGCAGTTACACTTATATGTAATGTTAGTAATGTAAACCAAGGTTTACATACCGGTACCCAAGCCTCGAAAAAATTATCTCGCCAACTCATTATTTGAAAGTACAAAAATCTTAGTGAGTTATTTACAAATTGCACTCTCCAAGCTGGGGAGTAGACCTATAGGCTATGCACGTAACACTTTGAACATAGAAACATATGAAGGTCTTGTGGAACAAGATATATGAACAATTGGTTATATAAATAATCCCAAAGATAGTTATTATTTCCAAAAAAAAACCTTTCCAAACAACAGCTTTTTTATCCTACCTAAAGCAGAATTAACACTTGTAATGTAAATAAAGCGTATACTGTATGTATGTTATGACATATTTGATGGCGAGTGAAGTAATTGGTGACTAAGAATTCAGACCACTCGCCAGAATGGCGATTTAAACAATTTAATTTTGTCAAGGCCTGCAACCACCAGGAAAACAAAAGCAACATACCAGCATTGCAGATACATTACTATTCTTTGTTAGTTACCACACTTTTGGCCCTGCTTAAACTGATATTCAACATTTAGTGCATCTTAATTTCAACATGAAATTTTAACAAAAATAACATACCAAACAAAAAATTAATGGAAAACTGCATAGAGGTGAAGACCATGTAACCCTTTAACCATCAAACTCAGAACAAATTTTCACTTTTTTAACTAAAGTTATATTCTCTTCCACCTCTAATACCCCTTTTAATTTCTCCAAGCTGAAAGTGAAAGATTTAAACCGGAATTAGCAATAATTTAGTCACAAAACTAAGTTTCTGAGCTTGGAAATTCACTTTTTTGACTTGGAGACTGGACTGCAGCCATAATAACAAGCTACTACCTCATTACAGTTGCTATACCATCATGCAATGCAGACATTTCAATTTAAAAACAACCTAAGCTCTTCCGTGGAAATGTCTTTGAGAACATCGTCTTGAATCTTTGTCATTCTTGGATAAAAAATACCTTTATTTGCCTAAAGACCTTCAAGATGAGTAGAAAAAAGAACAAAGAAATACATGGAACCAATAGAAAATTCAATGGTGTGTCATTTTAAAGGAAAAAGGCAATAGAATTGTCAGCTCAAAGTAACACTGGAAATGGAAGTGAGAGCAATATCTGAATAGGCAAGCTGTTTAGGCCCTAGTGAAATTGTAACTGTAAACTTAAGGAAACTAGCATCAGCGGGGAAGAAAAGAAAGGTTTCTAGTGCTTCTGAGAGAAAGATAAACCTAGCTTCTACTTCACATAAAGATAAAAGGACATCATCTGATATAAGCGATCGACTTTTGTGCCCTGAAGGATACTGTGGCCTACATGGATATAGGATCACTTTCTGCTATTCAGCAAGCACATCTTTGCAATGGAGGTGAGTAACGTAAGGCCTATTTTTATTTCTGAATCTGAATAACTTAAGTCTGCAAAAATCCTTCCGGGGTACATGAACACCAACCAAGTGTAACAAAATCAGTTTAGTAAGTTTAGCTTTAAAACTTTATACTTGGTGCATGTACATTGTCTGGCGGCTTAGTTGGGGGAAACGAAGGAGTATTTGAACTTGTATTCTTTTTTAGCATAGGAAACCTGGAAATTCAGATTATACCCCAAAACGTAAGAAAAATGGACCTATTCCGTATTCGACTAGCCTATTTGGTCATCTAAGCATTTTGAACATCCGGAACTCTTCGTCGGTGAAAACCGATTTATGCACAAGTGAACGCCACGCTTCATTTTAGTTTCTACTGTATGTAGGCACGATACATATATTTCAAACTTAATTTCTATAATATTTCTGTCACATTTGCAATAATTTCCTGCAAAAATACCCAAGCGAACGTAGAGATTTACTAGGCCTCTAAACATGACCGATTTCACACTGGATGTATTGTAATGCCTAATGGTAAAATGATTTTTTTTCACCGACAAACAGCTTCTTCTGATTTACGAACATTATTGTGACATCATCCCGAATGCTCAAACTAAAATATTACACTTTTAAGCCTTTTTGAGGTATAACTCAAAAGCAATTGTTAAGCTATTTTCTCTCCAAATTTTAGAGATTATAATATAATTATAACCCAGAGATACGAATAAAAATTGGGGGTGCGATATATGTTTGGGCCCATATTTACACTGTTTTTGACAAAATTTGAAGGGATTACAATATGCGACTTCATGGTTTCAACGACTTCAAGGTCAATCCAGTACTAAAGTTGTGATCACGTGATACCTCTAAACATGCAGACGAGATAGTTTTTTACCAGATTTGTGTCCGTATGTGCGATGCAGCCAATTAAATGTTGTGATTTCTTTAGTAAGAAAATGATTTTTCATGCATTTATTTAAGACACTTTGTGTTGTCTTTTTGTTGTCTTTGAGTTAAAAGTTGCTCCGGTTAAGATTTACATTAAATTATAACGATTTTAGATCATCCAAAAAAAGTAAAAAATTATTGACGTAAAATAACAAAATAGATTTTTAGTATGATCAAATTAAATTTGGGACTTTCTGTGATAGTTTTTGTCAGTATGGAAACACAAACTTGGCATTATAATTTTAAGTTTATGAATGAGCCCAAATGACGCATGCATGCGAGATTCGCCGTTTGAGCTCACCAAGTTGCATTTCTTACCGAGGACACAGATACATTTGGTTTCATAAACAATCAGAAGGCTTTGCATATTATCACTCTACCAAAAAATATGTTTTTCGTGTTTTTAGGTGAAATTTAAAGATACATGTAGTTATTGAGGATTTTTGGTCCAGGCCCTATGCATTACTGTGCAGTGCGAACAAAGGTTACCAAACTGACCTCGACGTCACTGAAACCGTGAAGTCTTGTATTCTAAAAAAGGATTTTAACTTTCTATGTGAAAAGGTAAAAGAAATAAAGTTTATAATGAAATTTCCACAAGGCCTGAAGTTGATGTTTGTCAGGACTTGGGATGATGTGCAATCATATTTACTTTGTTATTTCTTATAGAATAAACTTGTGCAATATTATAATCATTTCATTACTTGTGATTGTGTGTGAAAAGAAACTGTAACTCGATATTGTGTTACCTATTTTTTGTTATATTAATATTAAGGGGCAATATACAAATATTTCAACATTTTCCTATATTGACCCATATCCATTTGGTCAAATTGAGTTTAAGGGTCATATCGATATATCGATATGTTTTCCACCGATATTGTACTATACATGAACTAATAATGAAGTTAACATGACAACCAAACATGCACCTTTCCCCACTCTAGAGCCACACAAAGTTTTAATTTGTAATAATATCAAAATTGCAGGATGTCAATAATGTTAAGAGTTGATTAAGTTGTCAATATTTCAATAAATATTACCTCAAATTATGTTCCACAGGCAGGAAATTCCTAATTCTGGATATGCAGTACTGTACTCTGTGTATGTACAGGCCACTATGGACATTGTGCAATAATATTAATTAATTTTCATGATTTGTGATGGTTGAGCAATTGCAATCAATGAGATTTTAAATCCTTGAACATTGAGTCTAAATTCCTCAAAAGGAATACTGCATCCCCAAATTTATGTGCAAAAGCCCTTAATTGTTACCTGAAAATAGATTTAATCCTCAAACTAAAAGATTTAATCCTCAAAACTAAAAGATATTTCCCACTAACTTGTCCATTCACACATCAGACTTTCTGTACAGTTAGCAGCACAAGTACAAAGAATGTCTTGATTTCTGAGCCCTCTTGTCCGATGTTTAGTAGCAAAGGATTTTTTGTATAAATATCTATTGACTTTTGTATGTTCAATGTCTTTAAAAAACGAGTGCAAAAATGACGGCCTCTCAGTAGGAAATTCAAAACAAGTGGGACATAGCATTCAAAAGGTAAAGTTGGCCCGGTTTTACCCAAAAAGTTATGTACCAGTTCTACGAAAATAGTGAAAAAAATTATATGTTTAAACTTATGATGGAGTTTAAATGTTTCTGTGATTTATTTTTTGAGAAAGAGACAATGTAAAAACAATTCCTTTTAGAATAATGGGTGTTTATTTGAAAATTTATGTACATATTTTCCATTCAATTCTGTAAATTTACTTTAAAATTTGTACTTTCCAATATTTTTTGCTGGAGCAAGAATACCTTATACAAAACAGTTATATTATTTCAATGTGATGTCTTGCAATTTGCATATTGATATTTCAATATATTTCTAGCAATATATCAATATTGTCTGAAGGTGAATATCGTCCAAGCTTAAGTAATATTTAGGTCATTATAAACTAGAAAATCCCAAACTCTTTTTTTTTTTTTTTAACTTGCAGGTCATCTTTTGCTACATGAGGATCCAGGTGCTCGAAATGGAATGTGCAGCAAATTGTTTTTGTGTTGCTCTGTGTGCAAGCAAGGGGAATCTTTTTTGCACATCTCCAAGTGTTTTAACTGCAGTGAAGGGGAAGCCATATGATGTAAATAGTCAAAAGTTATGTTGCTGCAACAGAAATTGGAACAAGCCATTAAGGACTTGTAGATTTTTATGCCATCATGAACATGCAGCCACCTGTTGTTGGCAATTCTTATGCACAAAACATTCACAAACTTTCCACTGTTTCCGAAGAAATGGTCCAGTCTGAAATGAAAGCTGCAACACAAGACTTTGGAAGCTCCACATGTCAGAGGATGATACAATAAGTAACACAAGTGTGATTGATGTATGTGTCAGTTTTTATGGGACATGGTCAAAGACGGGTTATACTGCTAACCATGTACAGTGTAGGTATTGTTATCGTAATGGATACAAGGGCAGTCATAGACTGTGTGTGCCTTTTAAAAGTTTGTGGAGAGTGTAGTTCCTGTGCAAAATGGAACAAAGAGAGTGAGAAGTACAAGGCCTGGTATTATGCTCACAAACCAACTTGTCAAAAGAACTATGATGGAAGTAGCACTAGTACATGTATATTGTAGAAACAGCCGCAGCTAGCATCTTGTTTCCCTCAGGTCAGTTGCCATGTATAATATGAGGTTTGCTCACATGGGTATTTGATGGGGACAGCAAGGCTTTCACTGATGTTCAAAAAACTATTTGGAGATTGACAGAACTGGATAAAAGTTGGGATATTGGACTAATTGGACATGTTAGAAAACATATGTACAAAGCCCTGGATAATTATATGGGAGCAGTAATTTTGTTTTCATAACATGCAGGAAGTGAAGTCTTTAACTCCAAAATAATGTTTTTCTTTATAGATTATAATTCATATCTAAATTTCTACTCCATGAGAACTGTTTTCATGGTTTGAGGGTGAAGGACATGCTTGTGTACACATGCTATTACCAAAACATTTTAAAACTAAGTGTTAATGATTCTGGAAAGAAAACTTCATGTAAAACTATAGAAAATACATTAATTCCTTATGAGCTTATTGAGTAAAAAATGTCACTTAACCCTTACTCTACCAGCACTTTTCTGAAAATTCGCTCGGGAGGCGGAGGCAAAGATAGGGCACCCAAAACGGCGATAATATCATCGCCGCGTGGTAGAGTGAAGGTTAATTAAGGGCTGATTATTGAAGGGTCCTCTGTCTTTCAAGCAGCAGAATCTAGCTCGTTCCGCTTCAGTGACCCGCTGAGCTGCCCACCGGGATCATGCTGCATATATTTTTGAGTTGGCACACTTGCCGCGGGTTGATTAACCCTTACTCTACCAGCACTCGGTAGGCGGTGTCCAAGATTGGGCACCCAAAACGGCGATAATATCGCCGCGTGGTAGAGTAATGGTTAACATAGCAGGCTCTATGTGTTGACTTAAAATGAGGATAATTGAGATCATATGAACTTGCTGGTTTGGGTAATTTATTCAGATTTGTATCCTCAGATAAAATAATGGTTGTGTCTGACTATTTGTCTCCTTTAAACATTTTGGCTTTCAGTCTATTATTGATGCAGATCTTTTTCTGCAATGTGTTGTTTGGTACGTGTCCCTACAATATGAGGTGACAGCAAGTTAGGAATTTTGATTTCCAGTAAGAGAGATTTAGTCATGTGATATGGATAGATTAAGATTAGATGAATCACTGCATTTATCATAATATTTGTACTGTTACATTTACACAATCTACACTTACTCCATCCAGTAATTATTGTGCAAGAGGATCTGTTGGTACTGTATATTAACATATTCATTATTCATAGTTTATATTGTTAAAATATATTTATTGTTAAAATATAGTGCATCCCTTAATCTGAATAAATGAAACAACTCCATAACACTAATGTCTGTTTTAGCTTTTATTTTTATTTTAATATTGTAAATAAACATTTGGATTTTAAGATTTTAACTGTACTGTAAGATTTGTTTCCAAAAGATTTGGTTTATATATTCCAGCTGGAAATATTAGACCAGTTGGAAATAAGTAAGACCATGTTGGGACCAGCTGAATATAAGCAAGAGCAGTTGGGAATCAGACCAATTTGAATTACCAAGACCAATTGGAAATAACCAAGACCAGTTGGGAATCAAAGACCAGTTGGAATTACCAAGACCAGTTGGAAATAAGCAGCACCAATTGGGAATAACGAAGACCAATTGGAAATAATGAAGACCAATTGGAAATAACGAAGACCAGTTGGAAATACCAAGACCAGTTGGGAATCAAAGACCAGTTGGAATTACCAAGACCAGTTGGAAATAAGCAATACCAATTGCAAATAACGAAGACCAATTGGAAATAATGAATACCAATTGGAAATAACGAAGACCAGTTGGAAATGAGCAAGACCAGTTGGAAATCGACCGAAATTCCAATATGGAAAAATTTTCCAATTGGAAAAAAAACCCAACTGGAATTTTCTCCTGGGATCTTTCAGGGCACAATACACATTCCTCAAGAAAATCATTAAATTCATGAAAAAATCTTAATGTGGTAACTGGGTGAGCTTTAGAATAAGGAGGTCGGTATAAGATGATAAGCCGAAAAGTCACATGATAAGCAACAATTTGCCACTCAGAAAACTCAAAAGATGACATTTCTGCACTTCTTAGCAATTTAACCTTGAGTGTGTCTCTGAAAATAATTCCAGTACCACCACTTGACCTGGCTGATGGGCGGGGAACCAAAAGGAAGCTAAAACTTGGCAGAGAGAGGGCAGTCTCGCACACAGTGTCATAGTCATTAAGCCATGTCTCAGCTAGAAAAATAGATCAAGATTAGAGTCAACAATATGATCCACTATAAGTGATATTTTATTTCTGAACGATCTAGCATTCGCAGATTTAAACAACAAATTTCTTTTAAATTGTTAATCAATGTTATCAAGTTTGATTTTACCCTAGTTTTTAACATTTACACCTCTATGGGCGTTGCTGGACCTTTCAATTCTAAGTGTACATTGTGCGATGTGATCGGTTATCCGTAACACAACCTTGTTGCTGAGTCTGTACGGAACTATTTTCTTTACATTTGATGTGTGATCCCCTCTTCTTCCTCGTGCATAAAAACAACTATTGTCTTTAAAAACAAAACATATA